>ML833512.1:0-41882 GCA_009831015.1 Picea engelmannii
TCGAATTTCTTTTCCAGTATCGTACTGGGGGTCCATCATTTGGTGCAACCTTGGGTGAACGTATCTCTGGTGCAGGATTCTAAGTTCTAACATGGTAGAAACTATGTTATCTTGTGCGGGAATCTAACACAGGAGAAACTGTGCCATCTTTAACTTATGTTTTCTAAAGAATACTGCTTTGGAATATATTTTTATTTTGTTTCCTCTGTATGAGAAGCGAATTGCATCTCTGAAAGATACAGAGACTACTTTTCAGGATTGTATTGATTGACTTGAATGTAGCTGGGGAACATATGAGTTTCACCCAGGGAATAAAGTGAATGTTAAGCTTTGAATGAAACACTCTTAAATTTCTCGCAATCCAATACAGTATTTCATTGGAACTAGTGTGGATCGGAGGCCTCATTGGATGCTTATATCTTTGGTATATTTAGAATTTTTACATCCCGAATCTAGATATATTTTTAATTAACAGTTTGCCATAGATTTGTTTTTTTTTTAAGTTTGTTTTAGGTGTATTTGCATTTCATCCAGGTTAAGCAGAGGATGCATACTATATGTATGATCAATGCAGAGCGCTTAACTTGTTTCTTTGGTTACTTTTTTCCGGTTGTTTTAATTACACATCGTAAAAAGAAATCATACTTTTTTTCCCACAGTTCTATGATTATCCAAAAGAAACCAGGATTATATATCATGTGTTTAGATTCTAAAGAAAGGCAAGAAAAGGCTATGTGGTACTGTAGATTCATTGGATAGTAAGAGTCGCTAACCAAAATTAAGACTGATGATCATACAAATAGAGAAGCAAACCCGACTAAATGATAATGGGTCAAGGCAGCTCTCCTGAATCAAATTGCCAGTGGTGCAGGCACATAAATCAATGTTGCCAGATGTGTTGGCTGCTCCTGTTTGATCCCTCCAAATTTCGAGTTATATTATTTGAGCACCACTGAAGACGTATAACTCATCTAAATGTGGTTTACACAGGCTTTTGAGATATAACTCATCTAAACGTGGTTTGCATATGCTTTTGAGGATCATATCTCCATATGACTCCTTGATTGGATTGGGTCAACCCACTGACATGTTGTTGAGTTGGAGCACTCGGAATTAATTGACGAGAGAAGTGGTGTGCACTTTGCAGCACATGTGGAAGAGATGTGTGTAATGTGTGCGCCTAAATTAAAATGGAAAAAATTGATGTCCTTTTTAATGTAAAATAAATACTGAACTAAAAAAGTAAAACATAAACTAGTATAGATCCATTTTAATCCTGCATATTTTAAGAATGAAACTCCACACCTGATTTTTTTAATCAATCTCAATGCTAAATAGGTCCAGGGTTAAAATAAATCTATGCTAGTATATACTTGTCTATCACTGACCTCAATCTAGAAAAGTAATCTCCATTGATAAACCATCAAACTTGATAATGTGCTTTGATAATTATAATTTCAACATGAAACTCACTTATAATTATAATTTCAACATGATATGAGTGCCCATGACGCCAGTGTAAATCTTTTTCAATATGGAATGGCTTCCCCCTGTGGAATAGAGTGGATTGAAGGGAGTTTTTAATCGACATGGTTGTACTGCACCTGTGAGCTTCCAAGATTCTTTTCTTGGCTCTCCCAAGATAAACTCAAAAACCATCGGTCCCGTATATTGAGTTCTGAGTAATACATTTACATTTCCCGTTAATATTTAGTGTAATTGGTGTTCATTTTGATATCTAATTAGATTCGTCCCCTGCATTCATATCTCCAGTAAATCTTAGTGTGATAGGTGCTCTTTTTGATATCTAATTAGACTGCCCCCCTACGTCTAACACAGGGCCTTGATTTAGCAGTGGAAAGGGGAACGATTTTAAATAATTTTCCTTATGTAAGTCTGATCTATATGTTTTAGATGAGGACTTTACATAGACATTCACTTTTGTTGGTTGAGTTGAATACAGACACATCAACTTTCACTGGATTCCAGTTTTCTAAATAAACATTAAGTATGTTAAACGAGTCAGAATTTTGTATATTATTCGACACTAAGAAAGTGGAAATAAAAATTATTCTCCTTGGGATGCCCTATTTATAGAGATAATTTCCTTGTGTATGTTCGATCTATATGTTTTGGAAGATGATTTCACATACAGATTTACTTTTATTGGTTGAGTTGAATACTGGCACATCACCTTCCACAGGATTCCAGTTTTCTACATAAATGAGTCAGAATGTGTCTATTATCTTACACTAAGAAAGTGGAGGTTAAAAATTATTCTCTCTGGGATGCCCTGTTTATATAGATATTAAGTTTTAGAGGATACAAATCTTGTATGAGGGTGCGGTTCAGTGGAGACGAGAAATGACCAGAATGGAGGCCTTTGGCTGGAGCCGTTGCAGTTGGCCCTGCAGTTCTAAACATATTTCAAATAAAGCTCACAAATTGCTTTGTTTGTAGTAGGGCCTCTGCCTTGGAGGGTTTCTGCTCGGTTTGGACAATAGTTTTTGCTTGGTTTAAAATGCAGTTTCCGCATGGTTAGGATGAGGGTTTTCACTCCATTTGCTCGGTCTCGTCTCTACAATTTAGGAGACCATATCAAGAACAAAGACCACCTATTGTTGCGAAGGCGGAAGAGGGGTTTGAGGTAGAAGAATCACCTCGAGCTTCTGTGGGAGCTGAGGTGGCTAGGGTTTAGTGGCAATAAGGGCACGCTTTATGAAGTCTGTGATTGCAAAATGTTGAAGAAGCTAGCTCGTTTGAAGGGCTAAGTTTTTCTTGTGTTATATCTGGATTCTAGGAGAATTGACAGAGCCAAGAGACAAAGCTTTGATTGAATATTTTAGTGGAGAAGAACGCCATTATTGGACATGGTTCACTGGATATGGAAGTTGGCAAGGGTAAAATTAAAATTTCACCTTTACGGTTTTTTCTCTCTCTTCAAGAATTCTATGGGAAAAGAGGCAATGGCCAAGGGAGGACCATGGTAGTATGGGGAAACTGATCTCGTGCTTAATCCCTAGAATGAATGGTTCAACTCCACTACGACAACAAAGGTCCTATAATGTTTGTGGGTTCATCTCCTAGCACTGCCTCTTAACCATGGAAAACCAAAAATATTTATAGCCATATGAGATACTCTTGGGACTTTTCAGTTAGTAGTGTCAGAAACTCTTTAGATGGAAGTGATCCCTTGCCTTTTGGTTCTCACGAGCACCAATGGATGTTGCTAAAGAAAATCACCTTGGAGAGTGAAAAATTGGTCAGGTGATCGATTATGAGAGATTGCCTTCTCGTGCAGATATAGCCATAATACGGGGCACATTTTGCATCATTGCCTTAGAAGAGAACTCTCCTACAAGCGTCGGAAGAGAGTGGTCATTCTGCAAAAGGATTCAAAGTTGGCTGCGTATTGTAAAGCAATAAATGGCCCACCTTCATTCTTTCCTTTTGGCCCTCCAGGATTAGAGAAGTCACATTTGAACTCAGGTGTGAATAAACCATCTTTTATCTCAAGAGAGATTCAACAAAGCTTGGAGAATCAACCTCCCCATAGAATGCTAAATGCTAAAGTGGATATACTAATCCATGGAAAAAATTTCAACAATGGATTTTCTTGGATAGCTATCTCAGACAGTGTTAGATATCCTTTCTTTTTCAAGATTGTTATGTGAAAGTGGGCATGAGTCTATGGAGCCAAAGATGCAAAAGGGAGGATGTTCGTCTATTTTTCATTTAAAAAATGAGGTACACGTGATTGTAGACAACAACCTTGCTTTTTTAGCAGAACTGAATTTTGGGTCAAGAATTGATTCTCGAGATGGATTCAAACAAGGAAGTTTTGGACGAGGACACAAATACTTGGAAGGAAGCAACCGACCAGTAGGAGTCAGTGGTGAGGGGAGGTCTTCAGTTAGGTCTTAATCCCAGCCTGCGAGATTCTATTATTGCTAGAAGCCATGAACTCAGGCACAAAGTTGTTGTATGTCCCAACGCCCATGCAATGAGAGTAGCAATCTCAGGTAAGGGTATGAAGGCAAAATTCATCTCACTTGATCTTTCCCTATGGCCTCCCAGTTCTTGATCTAAGGGGGCTGCATGGGATTTAGTCTTAGTTGTGGGGATAGATTTCTTTTAAATTGATGGTTTTTTTTGTTTATTTTAGTGTAATTTGGCCTATTGTAATAGGACAGAGTTAGGGTTTTATTGGTAGGGACATTCACAGGAGAGCACTTTACATACTTTTGGATGAATGCTAAATGCACCTAATTGTAAGTATTTGGTGTTTCTGTAAATGTATTCTACTTGATCTCTTGGGATTGAATCCCAACTTTTTACTTCTTGACCATAATATGTACCAGAACCTTTTTCTTTTGGAAAAAAATACTGAGTTTTATTTTCAAACTATTTGTAGTATCATTAATTTTTATAAATTGTTAACTATGTAAACAAAAAGAAGTTGGAAGTGAGATTTTTCTATTTTTGTTGAATAAAAATAATTTGCAAAAACAAATTAATTAATGTTATGTTTATTTTTTTCAAAACTCATCTCAGTTATTGTATTCACGTCTTTTCTTTTTTCTTTTCAAACCATTGATTTAAGTTAGATGCATTTTTTTTGAATAATTAATAGTTAATATTAATTTGCTAAATAAATAATATAATTAAAAAATTTATTCATGTTTTTTTTTCTTTCCAAATCATTAATTTAATTTATGTAGAATTATTAATTTATGTAGAATTATGCTGAATGTTAATTATTTTAATTGAATGGTTATTGTATTCCTGTTTTTTTTTTCTTTTTTCTTTTCAAACCATTCATTTATCTTAGATACATTCCTTTTGAATAGTTAATAGTTAATATTAATTTGCTAATTTTTTTTTTTCTTTTCAAACCATTGATTTATCTTAGATACATTTCTTTTGAATAGTTAATAGTTCATATTAATTTGCTAAATAAATAATATAGTTAAAATTTTTATTCATGTTTTTTTTTCAAGATAATTAATTTAATTTATATAGAATTATGTAGAATGTTAATTTTTTAATTATATTATATTATTTAACAAATTGGTATTAACTAATGTATCTAAATTTTAGACAATATCACATGGCTTAAACCAGTGTTATCATTGGCTTTAATGACGTTTTATCTGAATTAATATAATATTTGATTACTTTTTATAATATCTGAATTAATATAATATTTAATTACTTTTTATGATATCTGAATTAATATAATATTTAATTACTTTTTATAATATCTAAATTAATCTCTTAATGGGGTGTCATCAAGTCACACGTCCATTGGAGAGGGCAATGCCTTTCAGCGTTGCACCAACCACGTGATCGACACATGCATCGACCCTCCTCTTTATTCCCACGATGAGTGATGGCATCATTCATTTCTGCAAGCCCTCGACTAAATTCTCCAGCGTGCCCTCCTTTGTATTTTCATTCGGGTGATGAATGAACGTCTCTGGCCGTCACTTCTGCACGTGTGTCACCATCCACTCCGATTTTCTTATTATGTGTCGCTGCTCGGCTGGACCAACATGTCTCCTCACTTCTTGTCGAACGACCCTCTAGTTTGCAACCTTCTCTTGCCTTCACCTCCCTCTGGTGGCTCGTTTGGTTGCTCTCTGCTCCTTTCTTTCTCTCCGCCTTGCCAACCCCTATTGCACCTCCTTCCTCTTCATTCATGTTGGCCATGCCTCAACTTCGCAAGAAGCCAAAACGAGGCCCTGTCTGATATCAGAACAAAGTGAGTATGGCTAGCCAATCTTGACACGTCCTTGCTTCGTCGCTCAACTCCTCGCCTTCCTCCTCTGCCCAGTCCTCTTCGGGCCAGAGCTGCCTTCCGCCTTTGTCCTCGCCTTGGGCTTGTCGTGTGGAGTGGTTTGACTTACACGAAAATTCTTTGGGCTTTGCTCCTGGCTCAATCCAGGATTTGGCCTCTTCCTCACAGCTAGCCACGGTCCACCTGACGAACTCAACTGAGCATTCTGTCCCCTTGTCACAACCCTCCATCCCCTTGCCACCACCCTCTGTCATGGCTCCGTTGGAGGAAACCCCAACCCACATGGAAGAGCCTCTGGGCCAGCTCCATTCATCTCAGAATGTGCTTCACGCTCCAGATTTCATGACTCAGTGGTGATATTACACGAACTGGTTTTTGCAGTCCGAAAAGATGTGGAGGACCTGCGCTTCTGGCTGGAACACATGGACAAGCGAGGGGAGAAAATTGAATCTTTTCTCTCCACCCTGCTCATCTCCGTGCACTCTCCAGAACTGGCTACTAGTGCCCTGACAACTTCATCGATGTTCTTTGCTCCAACTATCCAAGTGGCTGTAGAATGCGATGTGGGAAAAAGCGACCGTTAGACTGCATGAGCACCGACATGCGCACGTGTCAGCTTGCATGCCTAGTTTTGTTAATCATTTATGTTTCTAGAAGCGTCCTCTTGGGCCGTATACGACGTCTAACATAGTGTTTCCATTTTGTGTGTCAAGAGTTGGTCTTTTTCGGTTTTCTAGTTTTCATGACAGTTTTGGATGAAACGGTTTCCCCACGGGGCGATTCAGTTCATGTGGTTTAATTTCAGGCACTTTTAGTATTGAGAGATAGGATGAATTGGTTTCCCTTGGGGCAATTCAACACAAACAGTTCCTTGACATTTTAGACGCTAGTGTAATTTTTGTTCGTGGAAGGTAATATATAGATACTTAAAAAAAATAATATCTGAATTGATATAATATTTAATTACCTTTTATAATGTCTGAATTAATATAATATGTTATTGAAATATTTGAACTGAAATAAATTGGAAGATATTTTTATTGAATATTTAGTGTATAAATTGTTTTAAATATGAAATACTTCAATATTATTAAGATATATTTAATTATGCTTTTTTGAGGAATGATATACATTATTCCATACCTTAATTGTTCCATATTTTCACTAAATTTGTAGTTCAAAGTCATAATATCCTAAAAAATGATGAATACAATTGAAAACAAATAATATTAATTTTAAAAAATGAACTACCTTAATTTTATCCCATATTTCCACTAAATACTTAAGATATAATAATTGTGGTTAAAAGCGTCCTCTAGATCGGGTGGTAGGGGTGTAAGTGGGTGCGTGGATCGCTCCCCCACATCATACTTAGACATGCCTCCTTGCTTGCAACGTCTTGCTCGACGACATCCTTTCTTCGTGCGATGATTACTCTGCTTGTGCTTCCCTTGGTTTTCGATCTCTGGGTGAATTCATTGCCAATTTTGGCAACCTACAACTTTTTTTGTGGGAACCTTATGGATTGGGCTTGTCTTTGTCCACTCCACCGAGTTTAATCGCCCCCCTTTGGTTGAACCCATGGCCTCCTACTCAATCTTTTGACTCTTTGCACCCTCCATTGCTATTGGCTCTTTTAGACATCAACGATTTCCTCTGGCTCTCCCTCCTTTCCTGCTCTCCTTTCCAATTTGTCTTCATTGCTTGTGAGGGTTCTCATCGTCACTCGTAGGGTAGACACAGAAGGGTGGTGGTCTCCAGGGTGTATTCGGATGCAGAAGATTCAATTGCTGACTACTAGGTGCATACTCCGCTTGAAATTCAGACCGAGCTCGACCTTGCAGACTTTGACGTGAGGGTTTTAAGGCACTTCATTGTTGATGAAGCGGTCAATGAAAACATTTGTCCAATGAGAACATTTGTCCATGGATTCTTGACCCTATATTCGCTTGGGCCAAAGATTGTGGGTAGGTGTTATATTCTTTGCATGTGTGTGTGTGGGGAGGGGGGGTGTGCATCAGATTTGACGACTGCGTCTGACGATCCCTCCCTGGTAGTGCTCTTTGTTGTGTGTGTCGGGCGCTTGGCTAGGGGGGTCCCAGGGGGGCCAAGATTGCCCCTTCCTGGTTACGTGGAGCATTTGGGGCAGTGCTAGGAAATTTGTTTTTGGCGGTTTTTGCTATTTTAGCGTTTTTCACTATTTTTAGCAGTTTTCTGAATTAATCATAGATTAAGGGATTAGAGTTTTGGAAGCTGCAGAATACTTAAAATTTTGTAAATATTATATTGCGAATGGTGAAATTAATACAATAACGAGTTTAGAAGTGCGACACCAAGGAATGTTGGTTTTCTCCTGGTTAAGGGTTTCCAGCGTAAACCTATTTGTACTCCGTGTATGAGCCATTGATTAATTTTTGTTTTGCTTAGAATATGTATGCATTGCTTTATTTCATAGGTTTAAAAATTACATGTGGTATCAGAGTATGCTTTTGGCTTTAGGGGGACGCCTTTGCTGTTGAGGGTTTGGCTCGATCTTGACAGATCAAGTTATTGGCTCGGTCTTTACAGATCAAGTTATCTATTACCTAAATTTTTTCTTTATCTATTACTGATGATGATCCTAGAACTATAGGGAAGTAATGAATTTAGGGGATAGTAAACTCTGGAAGAAGGCCATGGTTGAAGAGATGGATGCCTTCGATAATAATGAGGTATGGGGTCTAGTTGAGTTGTCCACTGGAAGAAAGACCATTAGCAACAAATGAGTGTTTAAGAAGAAGTTGAATGCAAAAGGCAAAGTGGAGAAATACAAAGCTCAATTAGTAGCAAAAGGTTATTCCCAGGTAGAGGGAATTCACTTTGGTGAAATTTTTTCTCATGTTGCCAAGTTAACTTATATTATATTTCTTTTATCTGTTGTCGATGCTTTTGATTATGAAATAAAACAGATGAATGTGAAAAAAGCATTCCTACATGGGGACCTGGAAGAAGAAATCTATATGAATCAACCAAAAGGTTTTATAGTGAAGGAAAATAAAGAGCTCGTCTATAAGTAAAGAAGTCACTATATGGTATGAAGTAGTCACCTAGGATGTTGTACCAAAATTTTGACACATACATCCTTGGACTTGGATTTGTGAGAAGCACGGATGATAATTGTGTATATTCCAAGAAGGTTGGTAATCACTTCATTTATGTATTGTTGTATGTCGATGAGATGTTGCTGGTAGGAAACAACATGGATGTAATCAAGGAGGTGAAGTCACAAATATCCTCCAAATTTGATGAGAAAGCAAATAATATTAGCTTTTAGACGTCTAAGTTAAACTAGTAAACATGGAGATTTTAAAGTCTAGTAATTATTCTAAAATCAGGGGTGGCAGGTGCTGGGACTCATCATAGATCCCGCAGGAACAATAGGAACATATTTTGCATGGGGACTTGGTACCTCACCCAATAATGAAGTGGAAGGTTACACTTTGTTGCAAGGATTGATAATAGTGAAGGAATCATACATACAACGTCTAATCGTGGTTGATAACTAAAAAACAATCACAAGTTACATAGTCTTGAACTCCAATATAGGGGATAATTCTTTGGCATCTATCAAGAAGTCAAATATTTCCTCAATATTTTCATTCTACCATATATTGTGGGAGAATAATAGTGATGTCCATCGATATGCTAACACGGTCTCATCATTATAAATGACCATGAGGCTGGCTCCTCACTCTTTCCCTTACCATTGCTAGGTATTTTACCTTTGCCCTTCTTCTCTTGACCAATTAGGGCATGGTCGCTATCACCTCCCTGCCTGTTTCTCTTTGACTTTATTCAAGTTTCCTCCTAGATACAATCATCCCATAGTCTTTCCCAGTAGGGAAGGTTTTCCTGAGCACAAACTCCCTTAACAAATGTTTCCCATTGAGGTGAGAACCCATTCAATGCCCTATTTACTAGCTATTTGTATTCAACCTTCTCCCCAACTATTGCAAGCTAGTCATGAATATGTGTGAGTTTCATCAGGTAACTGGTGACGATGTCTGATCTGGTTATCTCAACAAATCTGAGTTTGTTGTGCAATATCATCTTCATGTTAATTTTCTCGCTCTGGTAAACACTAACCATGACATTAAACATATCCTTCTCCATTTTCTTCTTGGGTATGTGAGGGATCAAATGATCTTTTATCCATGATCATCTTCTTCTATTTCACTTCCTTCTTCTTGTGAGCTGCCAAATCCTATAGATTTGTCGATGTAGCAACTACATCCTTGACGATATCCGAGAGGTCATTTTCTTCTAATATAAGAGTTACCTTGACTTTCCATGATAGAAATTTCGAGGCACCATGCAATCTATCCTTGAACATGAGGCTATTTGATGCCATTCCTCATCTGCAAACAAAAATCCTACTCTTATAATATTCTTAATCAGAGTAGCTTTGATACCATGCAAATCTTCAGGCACTAGATGACTCATGTCCTATGTTTCTCTTAAATAAATCGGATTTGAACTTTATTCAACCACATAAATCAATATTTCTTAACATTCAATAATCACATATATATCTAGAAATAAACAATGAAAGCATAAGACATAATACATGAAATATGTCCTTCAAAGTCACTTTATCATTAAATACTCCAAACTTACAAGGACACCTCAAAACGAGGTTTTTTGCATGTTGATAAATAAAACTGCAAAACAGATCTCATAAACCTACTGAATTGACATGTTCATATGATTGTACGAACTATCTATACATATGTACGAAACTTTTTATATGATTATACAAAATCACTATTGCACCCTTGTTCTTCAACTTGCAATCACTGCAGATTGATATTATCACAGTTGCACTAAAAATGACCATTATGTATCACAAAGTTCGGAGAAGAAGAAGAAGGGTGAAGGGAAGCAACGACAATAGGTAGGAGCCTCAACTGAAACTCAGATAACGAGTTTGCCTTTAGGTTCAAGAAGGATTTTTCGATGTTATCTTGCCTCTCTTCCAACACAATTAAGAAAAATGCATGGTATGTGGATAATGGAGCATCGAGGCATATGACATCAACCTAGGAACTATTTTCAAGTCTAAAAAAGCATGTCTCAAGAGTTCAAGTCGAGCTTGGTGATGATGCCGAGTATCTAGTAGTAGGAGTTGGTACCATTCCTTTTTTACTCCAGTTAGGTAACTTTTTAGACTTTGACAATGTGTTGCTTATTCTAGGTCTCAGGAAATTCTTTCTTTTAGTTTCGGTTATGGAAGATAAGGGATTTGTAGTATAGCTCAAGAACCAACAATTCCTCATCAGACCGAAATATTCTAGCCCAACAATAGATCAAGTGATTGATTTTAGGGAAGACAATTTATACAGGTTGCAGGGTGAACTTGTTCGAGCCCTAGTTCATAATACAAACAACTTGTGCAAGTTGTGGCACAAGAGGATGGGGCACTTGCATCCCAAGACGTTTCCTATTTCAATGGAGACAGTCAAAGGTATTTCATATTTTAGTATTGAACAACAAGGTGTATGCAAAGAGTACACACTTGGAAAGCATGCCAAGGATGCTCTCCCAAGCAGTCAACACAAGTCTAAGGGGATCCTAGATCTGGTGCATTCAGATGTTTGTGGACTGATGTCAATCACATCAATCAAAGGAAGTATGTACCATGTATCATTCATTGATAACTTCTCTTGCAAAAATTGGATCTACTTCCTAAATATCAAGGGTGAATTCTTTAGTAGGTTTCAAGAGTTCAAAGCTCTTGTTGAGAATGAGACATGGAAAAGATCAAGGTTTTGAGATCAAACAACGAGGGTGAGTATACCTCCAAGTAGTTCAATTATTTTTGCAATGAGGCAGGTATCAAGAGGGATTTGACAATTCTGTACAACCCATAACAGAATGGAATTGTAGAGCGGAAGAATCAATCCATCATACGAGATTCTAAGGCCATGATTCACGACCAAGACTTTCCGATGTTTTTTTGGGTAGAAGCATGCAACACAACATTTATCCACAACATGTGTTCACAAAGAATCTTGGAGGACAAGATACTAGAGGAGGCATTAATTGGTCTGAAACCAGAGGTGAGTCATTTTCTCATTTTTGGTTGTCCAATTTATATTCATTTACCTATAGAGAAGAGGACCAAGTTGGATCCCTCCTGTTATCACACAAGGTGTAGGTTGAGCAAATACAACCTCAACACACAAATGTGTGACAACTCGGGAGCATCTAGCCACTGTAACCTTAGATAAACTCTCCCCTCTTTTAGTGATGAAGAAATTCACCACAAGGTAGGAGTCCCAAGTGACCCTAGGGGGGAATGAGGGGGGAAAAGCAAGAGGTGTAAAGGAAAACCTCTATAGGGAACATAAAATGTTCTCGAGGAGACAAGTAGATGTCAAGGGAAAGATGTCGGTTGATAGTACTTGCAAAACCAATGTTGGGCGAGCCAAACCAAGACAATATGTGACATAATAAGCCCCATAACCAAAGGTAATACAACAAGAAGTCTTGTTGTCCCAAAAATTGCAGCAAATAAGATATATAATTGCAATGAAAATATGATAAGAGTTGCAATAAGTCACCACCGGAATCAACTAACAATAATAGGAGATGATAGCTAGAAACTGATATGTAATGCTCAAATGTTTAGACAATTATTTTAGTGGTTAAAGTGGATTGTGTGCAAGTGTTATCATCAATAAATATGACAACTTGATGTCTGTAGCAAAATTTTTCTGCAACAACAAGTTCTA
Source organism: Picea engelmannii (assembly GCA_009831015.1). Taxonomy (NCBI): domain Eukaryota; kingdom Viridiplantae; phylum Streptophyta; class Pinopsida; order Pinales; family Pinaceae; genus Picea; species Picea engelmannii. The sequence continues at coordinate 12,574 of ML833512.1, forward strand.
ACGTAATAAATTAGTAAGTAAACACACCAATGCATATCTCTTTCCAAGTAGATCAATTTCAAGTATTCACAAGCAATTTTCTGCGGTGAGAAAAGTGAACTTTAAGAGGATGTTTGTTGCATCCCTATTGTCTGTATCATTTAATTAAGCACAAAATCTAGATAATTCCCACAAATCAAGATGCCTTAGCATAGAAAGATAGCTTGAAGTGAGCACAATTCATCCCCAAAACTAGAGATTACAGAAGTGTAATTTTCACATATTCCAATGCAATAATTTACGTTTTCCAATGCAATTACAACAATTTATCCTTGGGAAATGGATTCAAATAATAGCTAAATTATCAAGAGGGAGAGATAACTTGAACCTTGGTTTTGAACCCTTACAAAACCAATTTGTCATCCTTTCCTCAAGATATTCTGGTGATTTAAATTTAACTAGGGCAAGATCTCCTAGGGGTGTAAACCCTCTTACTTCCTAGAAGATCAATCCTAGCCAAGCCTTTGAAACAAGGGTGTAGGACCTCTTACTTCCTATAGAAAATCTTGAACAATTGCATGACAAACAATGAAATATCTCTAGTGGAGGGTGTACACCTTTGTACTTCTCCTAGGGTTTAAAATTTAAAATCCTCGAACAAAGATTAAAAATTGCATAAATATACTCACAAAATCCAAGAAGATAGATGCCAAACCCTATTCTTTACCAAATATCATTCACATTCATCCAAGATAAAACCTCAAGAGAAATCGATTTGCTCCAAAATTCCAAAGACAAGCCTTTTTCCACAATGCTCAAGAGAAAATAAAGAGGCCAAAATTTTTCTTTAGAGAGGGAGAACCCTCACAAGTGAGTTATGTTCAAATGAAAATGACTTGCCTCTATTTAGAGAGGAAAACCCAACTCATTTTTTTCCACATTACAATTAAATCCTTAATTTTAGGTCAAAAGCAAAGTTACAAAGATTAATTGGTAAATTGTTTTGCTCTTTTTTCCCACACAGGCTACAATATGATGAAAACTGAAAAAATAATGACATGTAATCCCACAAGACTCTCCTCCAAGGTGGCACATGTGAAGGTAAGCCTCCAAAGGCTAGGACGTCATGCTAGAAATGTGCCACATCATTCCCAAATCAAGCAAAAGTGTGGGGGTTCAAGCCCACAACAACACCAAGTGCATAAAATACACCCAACGAGCTCCTAAATCTGTGATGTCACACCTCAAAAGAGGGAAGTTTGGGCATAGGAGGGTGATGTCATCTCTTCTTCAAGCTTCTGGGCCACAATCATGTGCTAGGGACATCATCCAAGGTGCAACACTCATTATTCTAGGCCTCTAATGTGTGGAGCGCAACATCTGTCTAATGATATTTCATGACCCTATGAAGGTCCAAGTGGCTTAGTCCCTTGATGAATGAATTTCATCTGGCAAGGTCCTACAAAGACAAGCAAATACACCCTCCAAGGGTCCACAAGTCATATGAATCATGCCAATTAAGCCACATTTAATAAAATAACTACCTGAATAATTGCATTAAGTCCCCCTTCTAAAACTAAACAAATGCTCAAAGACCTTATAAAATTTTCCAAATTTAGGTATGGGAGGGGTGTCATGGTGCCCTATTGGGTAGGTCAACCCCCAAGTCAAGGATTTTTTCCCAAGAAGACCCTCTCTAGACCATGTGGTGAGTATGAGGTGGATTGGGGGAAGTACTCTCGGGCATGGGGTTCTTGATATATCAAAGGCTCATATTGTCTCATTTATAAGTGTCTTTGAGGAGGGTGTGTTGCATACCTTTATTTGCAATGCAACATTTTTTCAAGCCCTTTATTTGTCTTTCTTTTTTATGGTCCTAAGATTGAGTGCTATGTGCAACATAAAGAAAAGGAGCACCAAAATACCACTTGAAGTTAGAACACATTGAGTGTTATGTGCACTAGAAATTAAAGAACACCGCAATGCGTTCCCCCATCAAGCGAGACACTTTTTATTTACTTTCTTTTAAAAGGTCCTTTATTTTTTCAAAGAGAAGCATTTCATGGCTCTCAAGACCTCAGGGCGAGCATATAGAAGGATGGATTATGTATTTTGATTTTTACAATGCTAGCTGCAACACCTCTGGGTCTTTAGGCCCTTCTTCCCATGAAATGAGGTACAAGCCCTTCTTGGGGTCAATGAACCCAAAAACTCAAAAGATGAGGAAACATAGGGGAAGAAGTGTGGAAAGTGGTAAGTATGATTGGGAATGGTACAATGACCCTTCAAGGAAACCCCCATTTGCAACCCTTTTCTCAAGGGTGACCAACTTACTAGGATACCATGTCAACCACCAAGGTGAAATAAGGTAAAATATATAATTTCCAAGAAAACGTTCCATAATCAAGACATGACTCTTTGCAACATGCTCAAATGATTCAAATATTAAAGTGACACTTACCATGAGACTGGACTTGTTACCTCATTAAGAAAGACCTGTTGTCTTTGGTGGATCAAGCTAGTGTGGTGGACACTGCTATATTTCTGACAATGAGCAGTGATGCGGTGGAGAGGATGGGTTCTATATGCTCAATGTGGGTTTTGTTGGTCATCTGACTCTTGACACTCCATGTTTTCTACATGCGGGCCTCAAGACATCATCTCCTTAGTTATCCCTAGGATGGGGGGGGGTAACATATGAATCCTACATGGGGACATGTGCTTGCCGTAGAGCGCATGAGAACCTTAAAATCTTCTGGTATGACTTGTCCATACACACACTTAAACAAAAAATTAGAGCATCAGAGGGTGGAAAACTGACCCTTTTATTCATATAAGCAAAACTTCAAAAATTAAAAATTGACAACTATAAGATTTCTTAATTTTTTTTTTTTTTTTGCATTTTTCAAAAAAATTCTAACTAACATGTAATCATGATCACACAATTCACACAAATGTATCACAAAAAATATGTATAGATGTAAGACAAGCGATATGTAATGCAAAACAAGTGAATGCAATGCATAAATGCAAATGACACCTACTTACCTGGGGCCCAAAGTCCGTAGAAATCAAAATCCTAAAGATGTCAGGTGAAATTGTACAACCAATGTAACCAACTACTCATATCATCAAGGTATCTCCCCTTGTGCTTAATCATGTGATACACAAAAAATAATTCAAGTACATAATAATCATGAGTAAAAATAAGCATGTGATCAATCATAGAAAACCACTGATGGAGGTGGGTGGGAGGGAGACGATCCTGTTGGAAAGAATAGCCACAAGCTTGATCCATCCATCTTTGAATAGGGCTACCACATATAGGCGATGGCTCATTTTCTTCCTCACTTACATTATCGCTGCTTTTGAACACTGAGAGGAGATGAAATATCCAAAGAAGACCTTATGATTTCTTGGAGAAATATGCACAAGACAAGGGACAAACATAGATATGGAGACATAACACTTCTCCATATTCAGAACATGTTGCTTCTTTATACGTTTTTTCAAATCCGTGCACATTGCCTCATGTTGAAAATACGACTACCTTATAACATGGATCTCTGATTGCTCTAAGTTTCCCACGTCCTCATGTCCATCAAAATTCGAGCACGAAGATGGTTAAGGATATTTATGAAATAATAGTTCTGAGTGCTCAAAAGGAGAATCCCCAAGGTATGGATGGAAATCAACATAAGTGTACTACAACAAACCATCCCTTGGTGGATGAGAAATCTATGATCATATCATCATCAGGTTGCCAAGTTTTTGGATCATCCACATATGAAAAACAATCTTCCAAAGGAAATATTTCTACATTCTTTATCTGGAATCTTCCCTCGATGTCGTAGATGGGATCTTTATCAAAACTGAAACAATGGATATCCCATCCACACTCTCGGACATATATGAAATCATCAATATGATTGTCAACTATATGCGAAGGCTGCTCCATGAATTCACTTGTATCATTGGAGTTGATTACTTCTTCACAAGGTTGGACAACTTCATCTTCCAATGTCTCGTCTAGGCCTTCAACACGAGAAACTTAGTCATGATCTTCTTGGAAAATTTGTTCATAAATATGTTCTTCAAGCATTTCTTCATCTGCAAGGGATTTCCCTTCAGTAAGAGGTGCTTCACCAAATTATTCTTCAGTAAATTCTTGAGGTAACCCTTTGATAAGATTCATCAGACGCTCAACAAATTCATCAACAATTTTTTTCTCTTCCATCTGCAAAAGTGTCCTCTTGAAACGGTAAGTTCTGGGAAATGGCTCATCCCGAGTGTCGTAAAATTCCCAAGGCGCCATAATTCCATTATCTGAATAACACTGCAATAGAGTCGCTAGTTGAGCTCAAGGCTCAATGAAGATGGAGATGGTATCTTCCCTCAATGGAGTCACCAGATAAACTTATATAAAGTTCATTTAAGTTGAAAATAGGGTAATTCCCTTAATGGAGTCGTCATACAAGCTTGGGTAAAGGCTTTGAGGGAAAATCTTGCCAAATGTCATTTTGGGATCAGAAAGGATTCAAAATCCTTCTCGACAACGACGCCAAAATGTTATCATGCAAGGTGTAGGTTGGGAAAATCCAACCTTGACCAATAAACATGTGACAAATCGAGTCCATCTACCCACTTTCACCTTAGATAAATGCTCCCCTCTTTTAGTGATGAAGAAATTCACCACAAGAGAGGATTCCTAGGTCACCCTAGGGGGGAATGACGGAAAAAAAGCAAGAGGTGGAAAGGAAAACCCCTATAGGTCATGATAAATTTTTCTTGGGGATTTGAAAGGAGACAAGAGGCTTTGAGAGGAGACAAGTAGAGGTCAAGGGAAAGTTGTCGGTTGATAGTACCTACAAAAACAATGTTAGACGAGCCATACCGAGACAATATGTGATACAATAAGAACAAAAACCAAAGCTAAAACAACAAGAAATATTTATGTCCCAAAAATTGTAGCAAATAATATGTATAAAAACAATGAAAATATGATAAGAGCTGCAATAAATCACAACTGAAATCAGCGAACAATAATAGGAGATGGTAGCCATAAACCGATATGTAATGCTCAAATGTTTAGACAATGATTTTTGTGGTTAAAGTGGATTGTGTGCAAGTGTTATTAGAAATAAATATTACAGCCCAATGGATGTAGAAAAAAATTGCTACAACAAGAAGTTCTAACCACATAAATTAGTAAGTAAACACAACAATGTATAGCTCTTTCCAAGAAGATCAATTTCAAGTATTCACAAGCAATTTTCTACAGTAAGAAAAATGAACTTTAAGAGGATGTTTGGTGAAGCCATAATAGATGTAGCATTAAATAAGTACAACAACTAGAGAATTCCCACAAATCAAGACACCTCAACATAGAAAGATAGCTTGAAGTGAGCACAATTCATCCCAAAAATCAGAGATTACAAAAGTGTAATTTTCATGTATTCCAATGCAACAATTTAAGTTCTCCAATGCAATTAAAAGAATTTATCCATGGTAAATGGAGTCAAATAATAGCTAAAATATCAATAGGGAGAGCCAACTTGAACCTTGGTTTTGAACCATTACAAAACCAATTCGTCTTCCTTTCCTCAAGATATTCTAGTGATTTAAATTGAACTAGGGAAAGATCTCCTAGCGGTGTAAACCCTCTTACTTCCTAGAAGATAAACCCTAGCAAAGACTTTGCAATAGGGGTGTAGGCCCTTCTAATTCCTATATAAAATCTTGAACAATTCCAAGACAAACAATGAAAGATCTCTAGTGGAAGGTGTACACCTTTGTACTTCTCCTACGGTTTAAAATTTAAAATCCTTGAACAAAGATAAATTATTGCAGAAATATACTCACAAAATCCAAGAAGATAGATGCCAAACCCTATTATTTACCAAATATCATCCACATCCATCCAAGATAAAGCCTCAAGAGAAATCGATTTGCTCCAAAATGCCAAAGACAAGCCTTTTTCCACAAAGCACAAGAGAAAATAAAGAGGCTGAAATTTTCCTTAGAGAGGGAGAACCCTCACAAGTGAGTTATGCTCAAATGAAAATGACTTGCCTTTATTTATATAGGAAAAACCAAGTTATGTTTTTACACATTACAATTAAATCCTTCATTTTAGGTCAAAACCAAAGTTACAATGCTTAATTAGCAAATCGTTTTGTTCTTTTTGCCTACATAGGCTAGAATATGATGAAAAATGACAAAATAATGGCATGTAAGCCCACATGACTCTTCTGTAAGGTGCCACATGTGAAGGTAAGCCTCCAAAGGCTAGGACGTCATGCTAGAAATGTGCCATGTCATCCCCAAATCAAGCAAAAGTGTGGGGGTTCAAGCACACAACACCACCAAGTGCATAAAATACACCCAATGGCCTCCTAAATGTGTGATGTCATGCCTCAAAAGAAGGACATTTGGGCATATGAGGGTGATGTAATCTCTTCTTCATGCTTCCATGCCTCATTCATGTGCTAGGGACGTCATCCATGGTGTAAAGCTCATCATTCTAGGCCTCCAATGTGTGGGGTGAAACATCCATCCAATGGCCTTTCATTCCCCTATGAAGGTCCAAGTGGCTTAGTCCCTTCATGGATGACTTTCGCCAGGCAAGGTCTTGCAAAGACAAGCAAATACGCCCTCCAAGGGTCCACAAGTCATATGAAGCATGCCAATTGAGACACATTTAATAAAATAACCACCTGAACTATTGCATTAAGTTTCCCTTTTCAAACTAAACAAATGCTTAAAGGCCTTATAAATTTTTCCAAATTTAGGTATGGGAGGGGTGTCATGGTGCCTTATTGAGTAGGTTAATCCCGAAGTCAAGGAATGTTTCCCAAGAAGACCCTCTCTAGACCATGTGGTGAGTATGAGGTGGATTGGGGGAAGTAATCTTGGGCATGTGGTTCTTAACATATCAAGGGGTCATATTGTCTCACTTATGGGTGCCTTTGTGGAGGGTGCATTGCAGATCTTCATTTGCAATGCAAATTTTTTCCAAGCCCTTTATTTGCCTTTATTTTTTATGGTTCGAACATTGAGTGCTATTTGTAATGGAAAGAAAAGAAGCACCACAATACAACTTGAAGTTAGAACACATTGAGTGCTATGTGCACTGGAAATTAAAGAACACCGTAATGCATTCCCCCATCAAGCGATACACTTTTTATTTATTTTCTTTTAAAAGGTCCTTATTTTTTCAAAGAGAAGGGTTTCTTGACTCTTAGGACCTCAGGGTGATCATCTAGAAGGATGGATTATGTCTTTTTATTTTTACAATGCTATCTGCAACACCTATGGGCCTTTATCCCCTTATTCCCATGAAATGAGGTACAAGCCCTTCTTTGGGTCAATGGACACAAAAACACAAAATATGAGGAAACAAAGGGGAAGAAGTGTGGAAAGTGGTAAGTATGAGTGGGAATGGTAAGATGACCCTTCAAGGAGACCCCCAGTAGCAACCCTCTTCTTTAGGGTGACCAACTTACTAGAAGACCATGTAAACCATAAAGGTGAAATAAGGCAAAAGATATAATTTCCAAGCAAACATTCCATAATCAAGACAACACTCTTTGTAACATGATCAAATGATTCAAATATTAAAGTGGTAGTTACCACGACAATGAACTTGTTACCTCATGAAGAAAGATTTGCTTTCTCTAGTGGACGAAGCTGGTGTGGCAGATGCTGCTATATTGCTGACGATGAGTGGTGATGCGTGGTGGAGAGGAGGTGCTCTATCTGATCAATTTGGGATCTGTCGATCATCTGGCTCTCGACACTCCATTTCTGCTACCTGCGGGCCTCGAGACATCATTTCCTTAGTCACCCCTAGGATGGGGGGTAACACCTCCAACATGAAGGTTTTGTTTGTGGGTTAGATTGAGACTTCAAAGGCCTATAGGGTCTTCACTCTAGACTTGAGGAAGAAAATCATAAGTAGTGATGTAAATTTCAAGGAGAAGTTTGCTTCCAGGAAGTCTCATGAGCCTATTCCATTGATATAGGATAAGGAGCATGAAGCTCCAAAGGTTGAGCCTGGGTCACCAACGACTTCTAGTTCAAGGAAACAACCTTCAGGTGTGGAGGAGGATCCATTGGCTCCTTCTAGTTCTACCAGGAGACCTCGATGGTTCACTCATACATTCAAGGATGCTCAAGAGTTAATTAAGGATCCTAGGATCACATTTAGGGACAGAAGACCTTCAAATAAGTTTTTGAACTACATGGCATTCATGAGAAGCATCATAGATTTCGATCCTTCTAGTTATCAGGAAGTATCATACTAGTAGTTACGACAAGGTGCCATGATGGAGGAGTACACCTCCATCATGAAGATTGATGTATGGGACATTGTGCCAAATTCGAAGGAGAAGTTAGTGATGAGTTCTAGGTGGCTCTACAAGATCAAGCATGCTATAGATGGTGACATCGAGAAGTAAAAAGTGAGGTTTGTAGCAAGAGGGTTCTCCGAGGAGGAAGTGAACTACAAGGATACTTTTGCTCTAGTCTCCAGGTACACTTCCATTAGAGTAGTGATGTACTTAGTCTCCATTATGGGATGGAGGATACATTAGATGGATGTAAAGATAACTTTCCTCAATGGGATAATTGAGGAATAAGTGTACATAGAGCAACCTCAGGGCTTTGAGATCAATGAGAAAGATTCTCTTGTTTGTAGGCTTAAAAATACCTTGTAAGGACTCAATAAGGCACCAAGAGCATGGTATTATGAGATCGATGGATACATGTAGAGTATGAGATTGACCAAAAGTGAAGCAAATCCCAACTTATATTTCATATTTGTTGTGGTTGATCTTCTCATTTTTGTGTTGTATGTAGATGACCTGTTCCTTATAGGATTAGAGAAGCTCATAGCACGGTGCAATGAAGATATGGTAGTTGGGTTCAACATGAACAACATTGGCATGATGCATTACTTCTTGAGGTTGGAGGTTTGGCAGAGACCAAGGGAGATTTTCCCTGGGTAGGGTAAGTATGCAGTAGAAATACTGCAGAGATTTTGAATGGAGGACTGCAAACCCATGGTCACACCTACTATCACTAATATGAAGGTCACTACTTCAGATTCATATATGGTGGATCCCATGTTCTATAGGTAGTTGATATGTTCCTTGATGTATCTGGTCAAATCTAGGCTAGATATGTTTTGCAGTGAACACCTTGAGCTAGTTCATGATGGAGCCAAGGCAGGAGCATTGGGTAACAAAAAAACATGTGTTCAAATACTTGAAAGGCACAGTTGAGTATGGGATGAGATATCTTGGAGATGGCGAGGTGAAGTTGCAGGGGTATACAAACTTATATTTGGCAGGGAGTGCAACATATAGGAAGAACACCTCTGGATGTTTCTTAAGCTTGGAATCAATGATGATATCCTAGTTTAGAAAGAAGTAGACTTTAGTGACACTTATCTTAACATAGGAATAATATATTGCAACCGATAACTCTAGTTGTGAAGCCATATGGATTCACAAGTTACTAGCATGATTATTTGATCAGGAATTGGATCCCATAGTAATTTAATATGATAATCAGAGTTGTAATCAAACTCTCCGAAAATCCAGTATTTCATGACAGGTCGAGGCACATAGAGATCAAGTATCACTTCATTCGAGACAAGATTCATTAAGGAGTAGTGAAAGCTCCAGTATGTACCTGTAAATTAGTAGGTCGCAGATATTTTGACTAAGCCCTTAACAAAAGGGAAGTTTGAAGCATTCAATGAAAAACTTGGATTGGTATAGAATTCCTTCCTCGCTAAGAGGGAATGATGATGTTTGTAGCTCAGATAGGAACTTCCGTACAAGTATTGTGTCAAACATGCATGAAGTCATCCAAGTCAAATCTATTTTGTAATTCACTTTATTTATAAAGTGAAAGTCTTTTAATTAGTTGTTAACTTGAATAAAGTGCATTTTTATTGCATTAATGATTTATACTAATCTCAACCGTTGATCTCACCAAGAGATTAGGGTTTTGGTAGATTAGGGTTTCAACTAAACTATAAAGGAAAGTCGAGGTAGAGGGTAAAGACACATTCAATATTCACGAGGACAATTTTCCTTGAAGGTAAAGAAAGATGTCTAGGAAGATAGAAAGAAGTGAAACAACGAGAGGATCAATCTGTAATGATTGCAAGTTAAAACATAGAGGCACAAGAAGGGTTTTGTATAGTCGTACAAACACGTCAATTCAATAGGATTCTCATATCCGTTTTGCAGTTTTCTTTATCGACATGCATAAAACCTCGTTTTTTTAGGTGTCCTTGTAATGCTTGGAAATTTACATGCTAAGCAACTATACCTATTCATTTTGTTTTGTTTGCTAGAGTGTCCATTACCTGCGGGACTAGCCCTGTGGTCTAAGAAACCTCGATCCAAGGGCATTTAAGCCGTTAAAATCACCCAGGGATCTCACTTGGCCTGGGCCACACCAACCCTTAACATGGCTAGATTTTTTTGGGTGTCTGCTCCCGACTACCGCGAGTTCCGAACCTTGACCACCTTACAGAACAAAACCATTAAAATTTGATCGCACTAACAAAATTTAACAAGCAAGTATACATATTCAACCATCAATCAATCAACCATTATATTTGTAAGATGATTACTACTTTTGTGAACATTCTATTGACAAAAAAATCATAATATATTAGGACTATCATAAATAATAGTAAAATAAAGCTCACAATTAATATGTAATAACACACATAAAAAATGAGAAAACTTTAAAATTAAAAATACTATTTCAAAATACAAACTATATACTATATTGTACAATTTATTAACACACATTATATTATTATAAATACAATATTATAATATACAAATTAAAAAAAATCAAAATGAATAAGCATCCACTAAAACATAATATAGAAAACAATCTATATTGTTGTGCAAGTTATCTTTTAAGAGGTATGATAAAAAACATAGTTAGTAGCAAAACTTACGCTTAGTGAATTTTTGATAGTTAAAAATTTGTTGTTCACTTCTTAAAAATATATTGTTGTATATTTAGTTTCAAATTTGAGTAAATATATTTATTTTCATTTTGAACATTAATATTGTATGTGTTCATAGTGAATATATCATCCACTTTACCCCTCTTTACATTTAATTATATTTATGTAACATATTATTATATATTTAATCAAAATTTTATATAAATGATTACTTGTTATTATTTTTTAAATAAAAAAATTACACCATTTTAAAAGGCATCGTTGATTTTGAATTCTCATAAATGTGGTTAAGTTAAAAAAATATGTGGTTAAGTTAAAAAAGTATGAATAGTAAAAAATAGTTTGGTGGTCGGTAAAGTGAGGGTATTGTTAATAGTTAATATTAATTTACTTAAAAATTTTATTATTTTTTTTTCTTTTCAAATCATTAATTTAATTTATATAGAATTATGTTGAATGTTGATTTTTTTAATCAAATTGTTATTGTATTTATATTTTTTGGTTTTTCTTTTCAAACCATTGATTTAACTTAGATGCAGTCCTTTTGAATAGTTAATAGTTAATACTAATTTTCTAAATAAATAGTATAGTTAAACTTATTATTATTTTTTTAGATCATTGATTTAATTTATATAGAATTATGTAGAATGTTATTTTTTTTAATTATATTATTTATTTAGCAAATCAATATGAACTAATGTATCTAAATTTTAGACAATATCACATGACTTAAACAAATGTTATCATTGTTTTTAATTACTTTCTATCTGAATTAATATAATATTTAATTACTTTTTATAATATTTGAATTAATATAATATTTAATATTTTTTAATTTTCTAAATAAATAGTATAGTTAAACTTTTTATTCATGTTTTTTTTTAAGATCATTGATTTAATTTATATAGAATTATGTAGAATGCTATTTTTTTTTAATTATATTATTTATTTAGCAAATCAATATTAACTAATGTATCTAAATTTTAGACAATATCACATGACTTAAACAAATGTTATCATTGCCTTTAATTACTTTTTATCTGAATTAATATAATATTTAATTACTTTTTATAATATCTGAATTAATATAATATTTAATTACTTTTTATAATATTTGAATTAATATAATATTTAATTATTTTTTTATTACTTTTTATAATATCTGAATTAATTCCTGGATGGGTTGTCAGCAAGTCACACACGTCCATTGGAGAGGGTGGCACCTTCCAGCTCTGCATCGGTCATGTGACCGACACATGCATCACCCCTCCTCTTTATTCCCACGATGAGTGATGGCAACATTCATTTATGCGAGCCCTCGACTAAATGCTCCGACGTTCCCTCCTCTGTATTTTCGTCCGGGCGATGGAGGAACGTCTTTGGCCATCACTTTTGCACGCGTGCGACCATCCACTCCGAATTTCTTATCATGTTTCCGCTCCTTGGCTAGACCAACATGTATTCTCACTTCTCGTCGAACAACCCTCTAGTTTGCAACCCTCTCTAGCCTTCACCTCCCTTTGGTGGCTCGTTTGGTTGCTCTCTGCTCCTTTCTTTCTCTCTGCCTTGCCAGCCCCTATTGCACCACCTTCCTCTTCATTCCTGTTGGTCATGCCTCGACTTCGCGAGAAGCCAAAACGAGGCCATGTCTGGTATCAGAACAAAGCGAGTATGGCCAGCCGACCCTCGCTTGTCCTTGCTCCGTCGCTCAACTCCTCGCCTTCCTCCTTTGCCTAGTCCTCTCTGGGCCAGAGCTGCCTTCTGCCTTTTTCCTCACCTTAGGCTTGTCGTGTGGAGTGGTTTGACCTCCACACAAATTCTTTGGGCTTTGCTCCTGGCCCAATCTAGGATTTGGCCTCTTCCTCACAACCAACCACGGTCCACCCGACAAACTCACTTGAGCACTCCATCCCCTTGTCACAACCTTCCATCCCCTTGCCACCACCCTCTGTCATGGCTCTGTCGGAGGAAACCCCATCCCACATGGAAGAACCTCCGTGCCAGCTCCATTCATGCTCAGAATGTGCTTCATGCTCCAGATTTCCCGACACAGTGGCGATATTACACGAAATGGTTTTTGCGGTCCAAAAAGATGTGGACGACATGCGCTTCTGGCTGGAACACATGAACAAGCGAGGGGAGAAAATTGAATCTTTTCTCTCCACCCCGCTAAGCTCCCTACACTCTCCAGAATTGGCTACCAGTGCCCTGACAACTTCAACGACGTTCTTTGCTCCAACTATCCAGGTGGATGCAAAATGTGACGTGGGAAAAAATGACCGTTAGGCTGCATGAGCACCGACATGCACACGTGTCAGCTTGCATTCCTAGTTTTGTTAATCATTTATGTTTCTAGAAGTGCCCTCTTGGTCCGTATACGACGTCTAGCATAGTGTTTCCATTTTGTGTGTCAAGAGTTTGTCTTTTTTGGTTTTCTAGTTTGCATGACAGGTTTAGATGAATCGGTTTCCCCACGGGGCAATTCAGTTCATGTAGTTTAATTTCTGGTGATTTTAGTATTGAGAGATAAGATGAATTAGTTTCTCTTCGGGGCAATTCAACACAAACAGTTCCTTGACATTTTAGACACTACTGTAATTTTTGTTCGTGGAAGGTAATATATAGATACTTAAAAAAATTAATATCTGAATTAATATAATATTTAATTACTTTTTATAATATCTGAATTAATATAATATGTTATTGAAATATTTGAATTGAAATAAATTGGAAGACATTTTTATTGAATATTTAGTGTATAAATTGTTTTAAATATGAAATACTTCAATACTATTAAGATATATTTAATTATGCCCTTTTGAGGAGTGATATACATTATTCCATGTCTTAATTGATCGATATTTTCACTAAATTTGTAGTTAAAAGTCATAATATCCTTAAAAAATGATAAATACAATTGAAAACAAATAATATTAATTTTAAAAAATGAACTACCTTAATATTATCGCATATTTCTACTAAATACTCAAGATATAATAATTGTGGTTAAAAGCATCCTCTGGATTGGGTAGTAGGGGTGTAAGTGGGTGCGGGGATCGCTCCCCCACATCATACTTAGACATGCCTCTTTGATTGCAGCGTCCTGCTCGACGACATCCTTTCTTGGTGCGATGATTATTCTGCCTGTCCTTCCCCTGGTTTTCGATCTCTGGGTGAATTCATTGCCAATTTTGGCAACTTACGACTTTTTTGTGGGAACCTTCTAGATTGGGCTTGTCTTCGTCCAGTCCACCGAGTTTAATCGCCCCCCTTTGGCCGAACCCATGGCCTCCTACTCAGTCTTTTGACTCTCTGCACCCTCCATTGTTGCTGGCTCTCTTAGACGTCATCGGTTTCCTCTAGCTCTCCCTCCTCTCCTGCTCTCCTTTCCGATTTGTCTTCATTGCTCGTGAGGGTTCTCATAATCACTCATTGGAAAGGTGGTGGTCTCCAGGGTGTATTCAGATGCAGAATATTCAATTGCTAACTACCAGGTGCACACTACCCCTGAAATTCAGACTGAGCTCGACCTTGCAGACTTTGACATGAGGGTTTTAAGGCACTTCATTGTTGATGAAGCGGTCAATGAGAACATCTGTCCATGTATTCTTGACCCTAGATTCTCTTGGGCCCAAGATGTTGGGTAGGTGTTATATTCTTTGCATGTGTGTGTGTGTGTGGGGGGTGTGCGTCAGATTTGACGACTGCGTTTGACGATATCTCCCTAGTAGTGCTCTCTGTCATGTGTGTCAGGCGCTTTCCTAGGGGGTCCCAGGGGGGCCAGGATTTACCCTTTCTAGTTACGTGGAGGCATTTGGGGAAGTGCTAGGAAATTGTTTTTGGGCGATTTTTGTTGTTTTAGTGTTTTTCACTATTTTTAGCGGTTTTCTAAATTAATCCTAGATTAAGGGATTAGGGTTTTGGCAGCCGCAGAATACCTAAAATTTTGTATATATTGTATTGTGAATGGTGAAATTAATACAATAAAGAGTATAGAAGTGCGACACCAAGGAAGGTTGGTTTTCTCCTGGTTAAGGGTTTTCAGCGTAAACCTCTTTTTACTATGTGTATGAGCCATTGATTAATTTCTATTTTGCTTAGAATCTGTATGCATTTCTTTATTTCATAGGTTTAAAACTTACATGTGGTATCAGATTATTCTTTTGGCTTAAGGGGGACGCCTTTGTTGCTGAGGGTTTGGCTCAGTCTTGACAGATCAAGTTTATCTTGGGTCTGTGATAAATTTGGGTTCAGTGGGAGATTTGTAGTGGCGATTCGTGTGTTAAAAGATAATGACAAGTAGTTATAGAATCGAGGACCTTCTTGTAGACAAAGAACAATGGATCACTATTGATCCTGGTACATGACCTACTGGTACATATCCTGCTGGTACACAAATTACTAGTACACAAACTACTAGTACTCAATCTACTGGTATATCGAAAGAATATTGAGAGAAGCTCGATAGAAGAACAAGGAAAATCCTAAAGGTAGGTCTAAATCCCTAAGAAAATCCTTAAGAAAATGCTGGAAATGTGGTAAAGCTGGGCATTATAAGAAAGATTGTAGGTCTAAGAAAGTTGATAAAGCAAAGAGACCGGATGATGCCTCTTCCAGAGAGGCAAAAACCTCCACATAAGAAGGAGGTGATGTTTACCTGGCATCTACAAGTACACATGCAGATCGTGATGTATGTGTGATTGACTTAGGTGCATCATTTCATATGACTCCTCACAGGGAGTGGTTCAATGAATATGAAAAGTATGATGGTGGTGATGTCTTCCTAGGAGATGACTCGACAACCAAAATCACAGGATTTGGAAGGGTTAAGCTGTTGCTGAAAGATGGAAGGATTAGAACTTTCCCTGGAGTTCTACACATTCTAGATCAATCCAGGAGTCTAATATCTGTAAGTAAGTTGGATGATGTAGGTGTGGATAATTTATTGGGAAAGAGAATTTGCAAGATGGTACAAGGAGCAATGGTGTTGATGAGGGGAGTTCGGTGTGGAACTCTATACAAGTTATTGGGAAGAAATTATACTGATGGGTGTAATAATTCTATTGTCCCCGAGCATAGAAATAAAGAAGATATGATCCATACTGGCCCTAGAAAGAAGACCATGTTGTGGCATCAAAGATTGATACATATTGAAGAAACGACCCTTCGAACACTACATGGTAAAGGTATGGTTGAAGGTATGTCTAGTTGCACCCTGGATTTTGATTCTTGTGAACATTGCATATATGATAAACATAATCAATCAAGATTCCCATATGGTGCTACAAGAGCAAAGAGCATCTTAGAGTTGATACACAATGATGTGTTTAGACTTGTGCCTGTTCCATCACTAGGTAAATCTGTGTATTATGTTTCATTCATAGATGATTTCTCAAGGAACACATGGATTTATTTTCTTAGGAAGAAATATGAGGTATTTGATAAATTTAAAGAGTTTAAGGCTTTGGTAGAAAATCAGATAGAGAAAAAAATAAAGGTGTTGAGGATAGATAATGATGGAGAATTCTGTGGGAATGAATTTGAAGAGTTTCGTAAGAAGTGCAATATAACAAGGGAAAACACTACTTCATATGCACCTCAACAGAATGGGGTTACAAAAAGGATGAATAGGATGTTGATGGAAAAATCAAGGAGCATGCTCAGTGGTGCTGAGTTAGGAAAGGAATTCTGCACAGAGGCAGTGGGTAATGCATGTCACTAGTAAATAGATCACCCTCATTAGCATCGATGGACAAAACTCCACATGAGGTATGGACTGGTAAGAAACCCTCTCTTGAACATATCAAAGGGTTTGGTTGGGATTCTTATGCACATGTTCCAAAGAAAAATAGGATAAAGTTGGATAACAAAGATGAAAAGTGTATCTTTATTGGTTATAAATATGGTATGAAAGGTTATAAGATTTGGAACCCAAAAACTAAGAAGATTGTTTACAATCGGGATTTTGTTTTCAGAGATGTTAAAGATGTTCTCAAACATTAATTCCTACCAATGCAAGAAGAACTTGAGAAAGTAGAGTTTGATTTGGATGATGCAAAATCTGAATCAACGAAAGAAGATGACTAAGAAGAAGAAGAACCTCTTAGACTCTAGTATTGAGGAGATCAATGAGGGAAAGAAGACAACTGGAAATGTATATTCTAGTTGATTTTCACGCTAATTTTTCTTTATCTAGTACTGATGATGATCCTAGAACTATAGGGAAGCAGTGAATTCAGAGGATAGTAAACTCTGGAAGAACGCCATGGTTGAAGAGATGGATGCATTGGATAAGAATGAGGCATGGGGTCTAGTTGAGTTGTCCACTGGAAGAAATACCATTAGCAACAAATGAGTGTTTAAGAAGAAGTTGAATGCAAAAGGCAAAGTGGAGAAATACAAATCTCAATTAGTAACAAAAGGTTATTCCTAGGTAGAGGGAATTGACTTTGGTGAAAGTTTTTCTCATGTTGCCAAGTTAACTTCTATTAGATTTATTTTATCCATTGTCGATGCTTTTGATTATGAAGTAGAATAGATGGATGTGAAGAAAGCATTCCTACATGGGGATCTGGAAGAAGAAATCTATATGAATCAACCAAAAGGTTTTATAGTGAAGGAAAAGAAAGAGCTGGTCTGTAAGTAAAGAAG
This sequence comes from Picea engelmannii, assembly GCA_009831015.1. NCBI lineage: Eukaryota > Viridiplantae > Streptophyta > Pinopsida > Pinales > Pinaceae > Picea > Picea engelmannii. The sequence continues at coordinate 30,206 of ML833512.1, forward strand.
TCACTATATGGTATGAAATAGTCACCTAGGATGTGGTACCAAAATTTTGACACATACATCCTTGGACCTGGATTTGTGAGAAGCAGGGTTGATTTGTGAGAATGGTGGCAGCTTATCTATGAGAAGAGATGTGATGGCTACTGACATTCACAAGAAGATGATTGCTACAATGAGGCTCCAAAGGCCTTTTTAACATAATTAAAATCCAAAACCCTAACTCTGGAAGATGAAAAGCCAAAAGGTTTGTGGGCCTCGATGGGGGTAGTTGATATGTCAACTTCCCGGGGCGTAACTTTTGCATATGATCTCCGTTTCGGGCGCTCAATACAAAGTTGGAAATTTTTAACCGAGAAGAACAATTTTCGAATGGCCCAGGTCAGTGCCTTCGATAGTTACTTGGGCCCCAAATCCCCAAAAAATGTCGTTTAGAGCCTCAAAATCGCCTTAGAAGTTTAGAACCCAAAAAACTATCGAAAAACTGCCAAGATGGAAAACTGTTTTTCGAGCCTGTGGAATAGGTGGGTGGCCACTGATATCCACTTGGATTAGTGTGTGGGGGTGCATCATATTTGACGACTACGTTTGACGATCCGTCTCTAGTAGTGATCTTTGTGTCATGTGTGCTGGGCGCTTTCCTAGGTGGGTCCCAGGGAGGCCAAGATTCCCCCCTAGTTACGTAGAGCATTCGAGGCAAATTTTTTTTTTGGACAGTTTTTTCTATTTTAGTGTTTTTCGCTATTTATGGCATTTTTCTAAATTAATCCCGTATTAAGGGATTAGGGTTTTGGTAGCTACAAAAAACCTAAAATTTTGTATATATTGTTATGTGAATGGTGAAATTGATACAATGAAGAGTTGAGAGGTGCGATACCAAGGAAGGCTAGTTTTCTCTCGGTTAAGGGTTTCCAACGTAAACCTCTGTGTACAATGTGTATGAGTCATTGATTAATTTCCGCTTATAATTTGTATGCATTGCTTTACTTCACAGGTTTAAAACTTACACAAGAATCCAAGTATTATAAGACGATCAATCTCTACTGGCATATGAAAACACTCATGGGAAAGGTGCTTGTTTAACGTACTGAGGCTCACCAAGAGATTCTTCTTCATCTCGACGATGTTTAGCTCTAGATCAAGCTCGTGGATCACAAAATCAATCTGCTCGCTGAAAATATTGCAGGCTTGTCTTAGCCCTAGGTTCCTATTGTGGATGACCATTCTCCCCTGGTTTAAATTTGCTTATGATAGTTCTGCTGGTTTTTTTGCTTTCTAGTTTTAGAGGCTAGGAGGCTTTGGCCCCTCCTCATTCTAGTAATTAGTATGTTAGACACGTCATTATCAGACTATCTTATTCTGCACTCAATTGTTTTCATATCATGATATGTAGTCTAAGGCTAAATATGATCCTCAAGACAATTTGGACATGCAAGGTGCTTTTTGTTGTTGTTGTTGTTAGTCTAGTATAGTTTTCTTTCAAGTTAATATGAATTAGTGTGGATAGCTTAAAAAAAAAAAAAAACTATGATTGAAAGCAAATAATAATAAATTTTCAAGTATGAACTATTTCAATATTATTAAGATATATTTAATTATGCATTTTGGTATTGCAATATACATAATTCCAAATCCAGGTTTCTCCATATTTGTATTAAATTTGCAACTTAAGGTATAATATCCTAAAAATGATAAGTATGATTAAAAACAAATAATACTAATTTCCAAATGTTGATAACTTGTTAATTTAAAATAATAAAAGAAGGATGAGAAAGCAAATAATATTAGTTTTTAGATGTCTAAGTTAAACTAGCAAACAAGGAGATTTTAAAATCTAGTAATTATTCTAAAATCAAGGGTGGTAGGTGCTGTGACTCATCATAGATCCCGCAGGAACAATAGGGAGATATTTTGCACAGGGACTTGGTACCTCACCTAATAATGAAGCGGAAGGTTACACTTTGTTGCAAGGATTGATAATAGTGAAGGAATCAGACATACAACCTCTGATTGTGGTTGATAACTCAAAAACAATCATAAGTTACATAGTCATGAACTCCAACATAGAGGATAATTCCCTGGCATCTATCAAGAAGTCGAATATTTCCTCAATATTTTCATTCTACCATGTATTGTGGGAGAATAATAGTGATGTCGATCGATATGCTAACATGGTCTCATCATTATAAACGACCATGAGGCTGGCTCCTCACTCTTTGCCTTACCATTGCTAGGTCTTTTACCTTTACCCTTCTTCTCTTGACCAATTAGGGCATGGTCACTATCACCTCCATGTCTGTTTCTCTTTGACTTCATTCAAGTTTCCTCCTAGATACAATCATCCCATAGTCTTTCCCAGTAGGGAAGGTTTTCCTGAGCACAATATCCCTTAACAAATGTTTCCCATTGAGGTGAGAACCCATTCAATGCCCTATTTACTAGCTATTTGTCTTCAACCTTCTCCCCAACTATTGCAAGCTAGTCATGAATATGTGTGGTTTGGTTATCTCAACAAATCTGAGTTTGTTGTGAAATATCATCTTCATGTTAATTTTCTCACTCTAGTAAACACTAACCATGACACTGAACATCTCCTTCTCCATTTTCTTCTTGGGTATGTGAGGGATCAAATGATCTTTTATCCATGATCATATTCCTGAATTTCACTTCCTTCTTCTTGTGAGATGCCAAATCCTGTAGATCTGTCATTGTAGCAACTACATCCTTGATGATATCCAAGAGGTCATTTTCTTCTAATAGAAGAGTTACCCTGACTTTCCATGATAGAAATTTCGAGGCACCATGCAATCTATCCTTGAACACAAGGCTAGTTGATTCCATTCCTCATCTGCAAACAAAACTCCTACTCTTATAATATTTTGAATCAGAGTAGCTTTGATACCATGTAAATCTTTAGGCACTAGATGACTCTTGTCCTATGTTTCTCTTAAATAAATAAGATTCAAACTTTATTCAACCACATAAATCAATATTTCTTAACATTCAACAATCACACATATAACTAGAAATAAACAACGAAAGCATAAAACATAATACATGAAATATGTCCTTCAAAATCAGTTTATCATTAAATACTCCAAACTTACAAGGAGACCTCAAAACGAGGTTTTCTACATGCTAATAAAGAAAACTGCAAAATAGATCTCAGAAACTTACTAAATTGATATGTTCATATGATTGTACGACCTATCTATACATATGTACGAAACTATTTGTACGACTATACAAAATCACTATTGCACCCTTGTTCTTCAAGTTGCAATTACCGCATATTGATATTATCACAGTTGCACTAAAAATGACCATTATGCATCACAGAGTTCGAAGAAGAAGAAGAAGGGTAAAGGGAAGCATTGACAATAACTAGGAGCCTCAACTGAAAGTCAGATGAATGAGTTTTCCTCTAGGTTCAAGAAGGATTTTTTGATGTTATCTTGCCTCTCTTCCAACACAATTCAGAAAAATGCATGGTATGTGGATAATGGAGCATCGAGGCATATGAAATCAACCTAGATGTTCGAGCCCTAGTTCATAACACAAATAAATTGTGCAAGTTGTGGCACAAGAGGATGGGGCACTTGGATCACAAGACGTTTCCTATTCCGAGGGAGAAAAATCAAAGGTCTTTCATATTTTAGTATTGAGCAGTAGGGTGTATGCAGAGAGTGCACACTTGGAAAACATTCCAAGGATGCTTTCCCAAGCAGTCAACACAAGTCTAAGGGGATCCTAGATCTGGTGCATTCAAATGCTGGTGCATTCAAATGTTTGTGGATGGATGTCAATCACATCAATCAAAGAAATTATGTACTATGTCTCCTTCATTGATGAATTCTCTTGCAAAAATGTATCTATTTCCTGAATATCAAGGGTGAATTCCTCAGTTGGTTTCAAGAGTTCAAAGCTCTTGTTGAGAACGCAACAGGGAAAAGATCAAGGTTTTGAGATCAGAAAACGATGGTGAGTATATCTCCAAGGAGTTCAATGATTTTTGCAATGAGGCAGGGATCAAGAAGGAGTTGACTATTCTGTAAAACCCATAACAGAATGGAGTTGCAGAGAAAAATAATTGATCCATCATATGGGATGCTAAGGCCATGATTCATGACCAGGACTTTCCGATGTTTTTTTGGGTAGAAGCATGCAACACAACATTTATGCAGGTGTGTACCCGTGCAATGCCATCACGTATGTAAATCTGTACCCTGCCCTGCATTTATATGCAATATGCACACAGTTAATAGAATTCCTCTTTATTAGGATGCTGCTTTGCAACAACCTTTGAGGTGCTAATAAAAGTGAAGATGGAGGAGGAAACAACATTATTTCAAGCTAGCTATCTGAATAGTTCCAACAACCTTTGAAAGATTCCATTGGTTTCAGAGAAGGGACTGATGATGTCGTCTGGTGGCTCTTGAAAATTAGCCTCCACACTTAGGTCATTGAAAGATTTTACCAAATTATCTATGCCAGTATTGCGTCCAAACTAATCAGCCATCAATGCAAGTATTGCGTCCAAACTATGCGGATCGGTTGTCGTCCAATTCATTGCTCCACTCGAAGGCAATGACAATCGACTAGTTTTACACCACATCATCAATGTTAGAGTCACGCTCTTGAGCTTATGACTATCCTCTTATTCAAAGATTCCCAGGGACGTACTCATGTGATCCCCTTTAATCATATCATTTTTATTCTTGATGCTTCATATGACGTCGAGTATAGATAGTTGGTATAAACAATGGTATAACCTTATGACTATCCTCTGAAAATATGATGGGAGGTCGAATGTTCCAACAGATCCTAACTCTTCCCTTCAATCTCAAATAGAATAATATTCTATATATTTTTTCTTTTACTTAAGAGATGGCATGAGGAGACGTCAAAGTCATCATTTAGAGGAAATTTTGGTATAACTTCAATATTTTGGAAAAGGACATGGGATTAAGTGAGAATGTGGATATGGTCATGAAATAATATATAAATCATAACCAAAAGAAACTTTATATTACCTTTATGGTAATTAAATATTGGAGGGATATGAGTATATTTTTTTTGAAAAGAGAATCATGAGAACGTAAAGAAGTAATATGAAGGGTTTGTCACATGAATTTAGATAATTGGTTTACTTTACTTTATTTAAAAAGGTCATAGTAATAAATGTATATAAGAAATGGGAAATGAGAGCCAAATTTGTGATAGTTCCATAGTTTCAAATAATTTTACCAAATACCATATCATTTTTGTCGAATACTTGTGATAATCTCATGTTTATCTGAGAGCCTATGACATGTGCAAATTCAAAACTGACCAACGAACATTGTTGATAGCCGTTACCAAATACCCATTATAATTTTTGAAATATTCGAACATCATCTTTGAAATATGTAGTATCAGTCCAACGAAGGTGCGCATCACTTGCGTAGTAAAAGTGAAATGAAGGGGATCCTGGCAATGCTTTGCCGGCTAAGTACTGTTGACAAAAATCGTCGTCAACAAAGACGACCAAGTTGCATCCCTCTTGTTATCACACAAGCTGTAGGTTGAGCAAATCCAACCTCAACCCACAAATATGTGACAACTCGAGAACATCTAGCCACTGTAACCTTAGATAAACTCTCCCCTCTTTTAGTGATGAAGAAATTCACCACAAGGTAGGAGTCCCAAGTGACCCTAGGGGGGAATGAGGCAACCAAAAAAAGAGGTGGAAAGGAAAACCTCTATAGGTCACGTAAAATGTTCTTGAGGCTTTGAGACGAGACAAGTAGATGTCAAGGGAAAGCTTTCGGTTGATAGTACTTGCAAAACCAATGTTGGACGAGCCAAACCAAGACAATATGTGACATAATAGGCCCTAGAACCAAAGGTAATACAACAAGAAGTCTTGTTGTCCCAAAAATTGCAGCAAATAAGATATGTAATAGCAATGAAAATATGATAAGAGTTGCAATAAGTCAACACCAAAATCAACTAACAATAATAGGAGATGATAGCTAGAAACCGATATGTAATGCTCCAATGTTTAGACAATTATTTTAGTGGTTAAAGTGGACTATGTGCAAGTGTTATCATCAATAAATATGACAACCCGATGGATGTAGAATTTTTTTCCTACAACAACAAGTTCTAACCTAAGAAATTAGTAAGTAAATACACCAATGTATATCTCTTTCCAAGTTTATCAATTTCAAGTATTCACAAGCAATTTTCTGCGGTGAGAAAAGTGAGTAAAGTGAGTAAAGTGAACTTTAAGAGGATGTTTGTTGCAACCCTAATGGCTGTAGAATTTAATTAAGTATAGCAACTAGAGAATTCCCACAAATCAATATGCCTTAGCATAGAAAGATAGCTTGAAGTGAGCACAATTCATCCCAAAAATCAGAGATTACACAATGAAATATCTCTAGTGGAGGGTGTACACCTTTGTACTTCTCCTAGGGTTTAAAATTTAAAATCCTTTAACAAAGATAAACTATTGCAGAAATATACTCACAAAATCCAAGAAGATATATTCCAAACACTATTCTTTACAAAAGATCATCCACATTAATCCAAGATAAAGCCTCAAGAGAAATCGATTTGCTCCAAAATGCCAAAGACAAGCCTTTTTCCACAACGCACAAGAGAAAATAAAGAGGCTGAAATTTTCCTTAGAGAGGGAGAACCCTCACAAGTGAGTTATGTTCAAATGAAATTGACTTGCCTATATTTATATAGAAAAACCCAAGTCATTTTTTTCCACATTACAATTAAATCCTTCATTTTAGGTCAAAACCATAGTTACAATGCTTAATTAGCAAATCGTTTTGCTCTTTTTGCTTACATAGGCTACAATATGATGAAAAATGACAAAATAATGGCATGTAAGCCCACAAGACTCTTCTGTAAGGTGGCACATGTGAAGGCAAGTGTCCAAAGGCTAGGACATCATGCTAGAAATGTGCCATGTCATCCCCAAATCAAGCAAAAGTGTGGGGGTTCAAGCACACGACACCACCAAGTGCACAAAATACACCCAATGGCCTCCTAAATGTGTGATGTCATGCCTCAAAAGAGGGACATTTGGGCATATGAGGGTGATGTCATCTCTTCTTCATGCTTCCAGGCCTGATTCATGTGTTATGGACATCATCCATGGTGTAACACTCATCATTCTAGGCCTCCAATGTGTGGGGTGCAACATCCATCCAATGGCCTTTCATTCCCTTATGAAGGTCCAAGTGGCTTAGTCCCTTCATGAATGACTTTCGTCGGGAAAGGTCTTGCAAATACAATGCCCTCCAAGGGTCCACAAGTCATATAAAGCATACTGATTAAGACACATTTAATAAAATAACCACCTGAACTATTGAATTAAGTCGCCCTTTTAAAACTAAACAAATGCTTAAAGACCTTATAAAATTTTCCAAATTTAGGTATGGGAGGGGTGTCATGGTGCCTTATTGAGTAGTTCAATCCCGAAGTCAAGGAATGTTTCCCAAGAAGACCCTCTTTAGACTATGTGGTGAGTATGAGGTGGATTGGGGGAAGTACTCTTGGGAATGTGGTTCTTGACATATCAAGGGGGTCATATTGTCTCACTTATGGGTGCCTTTGTGGAGGGTGCGATGTAGACCTTCATTTGCAATGAAACATTTTTCCAAGCCCTGTATTTGCCTTTCTTTTTTATGGTCCAAACATTAAGTGATATGTGTAATGGAAAGAAAAGGAGCACCACAATGCCACTTGAAGTTAGAACACATTGAGTGCTATGTGCACTGGAAATTAAAGAACACTGTTTTGCATTCCCCCATCAAGCGAGACACTTTTTATTTATTTTCTTTTAAAAGGTCCATTATTTTTTCAAAGAGAAGCATTTCTTGACTCTCAGGACCTCAGGGTGATCATCTAGAAGGATGGATTATGTCTTTTGAGTTTTACAATGCTATCTGCAACACCTCTGGGCCTTCAGCTCCTTATTCCCATGAAATGAGGTACAAGCCCTTCTTGGGGTCAATGAACCCAAAAACCTAAAAGATGAGGAAACATAGGGGAAGAAGTGTGGAAAGTGGTAAGTACGAGTGGGAATGGTAAGATGACCCTTCAAGGAGACCCCCAGTAGCAACCCTCTTCTCTAGGGCGACCAACTTACTAGGATACTGTTGACGTTTGAAAGCGCAACGATGAATACTATGCTCGCAAATGATTGCCAAGCTTTATTATTTATCTATATTAATAATATAGTAGTAGGTGGGACCCCCTTGTTTAACTTATGGCACTATGATGGACAATAAACACTTATATTTTGGTTTTTTATGTGTTGGTCGCGACACAGTTTTCTACAGTTCATTTGTTTCAGATTATGATTTAAAAATGTTTATGGTAATATGTGGTGGTTGGGTGATTAAAACATGGCACTAAATGGATTTGATGATCTCTCATAAAATATGATAATGCTATCTTGTGGATGAAAGAATTATAATCCAGTTTTGGTTTTTATATTGTATTATTCATGACAAGAGTTTGGGTAATCTCGACCCTTGAAACTATGGTTATGCACATTGTATGAGTTTCACATTTGGTTGTGTTCCTAGCAAGTTGTCAGTTGAAGAAATTTAATATTGGCAAGGGGTGGCGCACTTTGGACTATCACGCACTTTACGAAAGTAATATGGCAAGTGGATATTTGGTTGTATAATGGTTTTGAATGTAATGCTATGGTGAGTTGGCTAGTAGGATTGGATCGTACTAAGAATTGGATGAAGAACTGAAGGGAGAAGTGACATGGAGTAAATGAACGTCACTCAAACTCCTCTCGAGCCCGTCACCCTTGTCATTCTTGCATTTTTGGCTCTGTTAGTTGCTACTGCTCCGCTGTGCCCGGTCATGGAGGAAGTATACAACCTTGGTTTTTTTTCTCCTCGCACAATCTTTTACAGGTATGGGTTTTCTTACTTTCCCATCCATGAAAGTTGCTCTGCCCTTGAATCAAATGTTGGCTCTGGTTGCTAGTGGTATGTGTGATTCTCAAGCTATTATGATGTTTTGAATTGTGTATTTGTGGTTGCATCTTTGGTTTCTTATGGTGGTTATTCTGGACTGTTGGATTTAAAAAAATTGGTCACGGTGTTCTTGCTATGTGTAATCCTTCGGATGGAATTGTTGAGTAAATATTGCAGTGGAGCCTGCTTTTCCATGGCTCTGTATTGGGGTTATTCTCTCTGTTGAAATTGATTATCATAGTCTGCCAAAACTCTGGGATTTGTGAATACCCTACCTATGGATTGACATTACTGGTCTCTGTGGCTAGTGTACACACTCCATATTTCGACCTTGTGGGTTTTAATGTGAACTGATGAAAGATTAAAATAGTCCATGCCTTGTCTTAGAAAAACCCTTAGTTGTTGGCATGCTTGCTATGAGCTCACTGCCACTATTGCGTATGAGAACATTGCTACCCAGATTTTGATGGGAGCACTATTTTTTCTTTTTTCCTGGGCACGGGTTTGTATTTGGTCACTCTTTAGGATGTGTTGAAGGAAGGGTTGGTTTCACTTGTTTTTTTGGAGGTTATAGTCTGTTGTTTGAAGCCATGCAGTCGAGAGCAATGTTGCAAATTATTCTTTCTGTGACCGATTATGATAAAGCACCTGTGGAATGAGCTGTCTGTTCCATTCAACTGCCAAACTCTCTAGTCGAACTACCCCGTTGTCTCTACCACTTACCGTGTTGAACCCTACACATTATATTGGAAGCGTGTTTACTCCAGTTTGAAGTTGATGAGCGCACCGTGCTTGCTCGGTTATTTGGGAATGATTTTGTTTGGTCCCTTGCTTGGAAATTCTGGGAAGAAATATGTACCCACCTATTCATTCAAAGTTGCAGTTTGTTGAAGCTCATGTTCAAAATAATGAATTATTGTTTTTTTTCTTGATTTGATCATTATGTTGATTGTTTTGAAAAGAAAAAAAGGGCATCTGTGTTCGAATTGTTTGAGGTTCGACTAGAGTAATAATGACCATAATAAATTGCATCAAACAGTGGTTAAATAAATGATGGATATGACTTGTTTGGGAACACTATGCATGACCCTCTTGGATTTAAATGATTATTACTTGGGGTTGATGTATGTTATGAATCGTGGCTCAAAGATTATTGTTGTATTCTTATGATGTTGTTCGTCATGACTGTCATATAATGATAATGTGGTTACAAAGGTTACTGTGATTAAATAATTCTAGGTACATCAAATAGTTTATTGTGTAAAATAATTCAGAGGTCAGTAAGTAAATTGTCCAAATTTGCATCCATTGTTGGCTTGTTGAGAGATTTTTTGAAGCTTCCTAAGTGTTGTCGAGGGTGTTGGGCTGCTTAGAGTTGTTCTCCATCTGATCTAGACGTCCTTGCAGGTTCTCTATTTGATTGCATTGGTACTCAATTTGGCTGCGTTGGGCGAACACTTCGTCCTGTAGTCTTTCAATGAGATGTCGGTGTTGTGAGAGAGTTTCCAGCTCAAAAGTCATTGTGGAGCTGATTTCTCCCAGCTGAATTCTTAGTCGCTGGCACCGAGAACATTCCTTCTATGAATTATATTGTAGATCGTGGCCCTTGGTGCCTTGAGAGAATTATGTATGTTATCCATGCTGCTAACAGGGCGACGACACTTGAAAAGAGTGGGTCGGGNGAGGGAAAGGGAAGAAAATTTACCCAGGCAAAGATGAGCTGGAAAATGCAGAGAAAATAAGAGGCTTAGAGGGGACACAATAGAGAAATCAAGGAAGGAGCAGAGGACATCCACCAAAATAAACCCAGGGAGAGTTTGGGAAGACCACAAAACATGGAAGTTAGGCTGAGAGCGCTGATTTATAACCCCCCAAATCACAAAAAATGGCGAATTCATGACAGATAGACAAGGAAGGACCCAATTCACAGAATGATGAGAATATCTGGGAAGTACTCAAATTTCCTGGGTCACTATACTTGGATCCTTCGAAAATACAAACAAAGGTCTGAAGTTGTCGTCAGCCAAACATCTCCACACTGTGTCGAGTCTTCTACATGCTCAAACCATCTGATCCAGAGATTTAATATTCCTGGTCCCTATGAGTTCAACTGAGCAGGTGAAGTTACCATCCCTTGCCATGATGAAGTGGGCATACCATTTCCCATTAGCATGATTTATCACATGTCATGCCTTAACTCCTGCCAGATTTCTTCTCCACGTGATAGATCACATGTAGGTTCTACGTTTTCCACCTGAAGTCCCCAACGCACAGTGGGTCCAGGTCATATTGGATGCGAGGATCATTAGGGGGGGCTATACATTGCTCATAATCCACTCCTAAAGTTCCGGGTGGTTTTCCTATGGCTAAGTTGGCCATTTTATCAACCTCAACATTATTACCTTAAGGACTTGCAATTTTTTTACCTTCAAGGTCCTCGAGAAGAGGCAGATTCTGTCTATGACCCTTTTCTGACTCAAATTTTTTGGATCGGAACCCAGGATCATCATTCTTATGATCGTCTTTGAATATCCTACTACGTTCAAAGTTTGAATTTGTCGCTACTTTTCCAAATGAATACCTTTTAGAAGGGCATAAGCTTCAACTTTATTGTTGATTTCCTTCCCTAGATTCCAATAGAAATTTGAGATTTTTTTTCCTCCGGTTTTGAAGAGAACCCC
>ML833513.1:36048-63754 GCA_009831015.1 Picea engelmannii
ACTTTCCTTAGTTTGCTTTATGTCTATTAATTCACCCACTTTGTGAATTAATTGTCACTTTAATGACTTAAGTGACATATTTCACTTTTGACTTAAATCTCCTAAGTCAAAGTGAAATTAGAATCATAAAGTAAAGTACAAGGCTAATAGTCTCCCCCTTTGTGTTTAGAAACTCATAAACACATGGGGACCACTTTCCAAGGTACCCAAATCTCAACACTCCCTCTTACCGAGGAAAGTGCTCGTCACCACCAATCTCATCCCTGCAGTGGACATGGTTGCCTCCTTGCATATACTCAGTGAGTATGGTTGTACCCTGATCACTGAAAGTAGTCTCTGTCACAGATCTTCTCAATCTGCATGATCTATAGATGGAACTGTCTCTCCACCTATCCAAGATCATTTAGATCTTGGCATCACACCAAAGATCTCCACCTTGGTCTCCCACCAAGGATTTCTACCTCCTGGCATCTCGCCAACGACCACTACTCTTGGCATCTCACCAAGAGTCACTCTCTTGGCATCTCACCAAGAGTCTCCCCCTCTTGGTATCTCACCAAGAGTACCTGGATCTAGGCATCTCACCAAGATCCTCAACTTGGCCTCTCGCCAAGTAGCTTCCACCTGAAGTGGATCCAGAGCCTGATATGCCCGTCTCTGTAACCAAGTGAGGCTCAAGCCTTCGTGGTGCCCTGCAGCTCCTCCTCAACAATCTCTGATGCTTTGAAGCTGTAGCACCAACTCTCTGTCTGCTCGGCAACTCTGAAACTGAAGTTATCCTGGGTGGACCAATCACCCACTCTGAAGATGGTGTCCAAGGACACTGAATCTGATCTCTCTCTGAATCATTGTTGTGAGTCAGTCGGTCCTCCTCAACTTTGTCTCCCCATCTAATGTTGGATGGTGTAACAGTAGACAAAGTAGTCACAAATGTACACTCTCTCGCAAACTTCTCATTGAACTCTATCTCCTCTGTTGTCGTTGCTAACCCATCCTGCTGCTTCTTTTTCTTGGGACACTGTCCTACATAGTGAACCATCTCTCCACAAGCAAAGCATCTCACTGTGTTCATGTCTCTCTTATGCCCACTGTTGTTGCTCTCTCCGTGGTGAGGCCCCAAACTTGGGACCCTGTCGACCTCCCCGGTCGGTCTTCTTCTTGCCCTTTGTCCAAAGAGCAAGGTCCTCATCACCCGAAACTGACTGTTGTTGCTATTGTTGTTGTCCAGAAGCCTCTGCCACTAGTCTAGTCTCCTCCTAGACGAAGTCATCCCACATCCTCTCCCATGTAGGCATAACCTCCCTGGCAACAATGCCGTTAACAAATGGACCCCATGGTTTGGTAAAGTTGTTCAAAGTTGTCCTCAACATAGAGTTGGGATCCACCACCTCTCCAACAGCTCCAAGCTCATCTCTAATCTGGGTGTATCTACCAAGGAAAGAAGTAACCAACTCATCCTCGAGCATGCGAATGCCCCTCAATCGATCATGAAAAACCAACTTTCGGTTCTCATTAGAGCTCTCATACAACTTGCATAGAGATGCCCCCATCTCATATGCATAAGTCTTCCCAGTCAAGTGGGGAATGATATGATCCCGCATTGCATCACATATGGTCCTCTTTGCCTTATTGTTCCTCTTCCTAAACTCTGCCAACAAGACTAGGGCAGTAACAAGAAGAACAAGAACAAGCGCCTCAACTATATCCCATAATTCGAGGTCCTCTAAGACAAAGACGATCCTCGCCTTCCAAGGCGACCAATTGCTAACCCCGACTAGCCTGTCCTCCACACGCATCTGAGATACTGACATGTCTGCCAAACTGCGCTCACTTTGATGCTCCAACTGCAAAGGAAAGTTGCCTCACTCCTATCAACAAGTGCAAAAAGAGGCAAGCGAACACCGACCTCACTCCTAGCAAATAGGTGTGAAAATAGGTCATGAAATGCAGCCTCACTCCTGTCCACACAATTGTGAAAAGAGGTTGTCCACAAGTGTCAAAAATCAGCCCAACAAATCTGCCCACAAGTTGTCCACAAACTCTGTAAACCTAAGTCACATGGTTCGGGTTTGAGTTCGGGTTCAATAACGATTAGGTTCGATTCGAGTTAGAATTTTCCAATAAGGTTCGAATGAGGTTCTTCATTAGGTTCGGCTATACATATTGAACCCTAATAAAACCTCATCCCAAACCTCAATAAAAATTTCCCTAAAATTCGTTTTAAGGTTCGAATTCAAGCATGCATTCAAGTTCGTTCAGGTTCGGCAAACCTTGAGGTTCACCGAATTTCGAACCTTAAGCTTTAGGTTTGGCGAACCCTATGACTTAGCTGTCAACAAGTTGTCCAAAATCTGCCCTGAATTGTCCACGAAAATGCTCAAAAATCAGCAAGTCTAAGCCACCATTGGCTCTGTTATCACGTAGATTTTTCGAGATCCTATGAGGCTGCCACCAAAGGTCTGTCTTTGACCTTAGTATGGCTCTAAGTTTCAACTATGTGGTTGTCTTTTGCTGCTATTTTAGGACAGCAAACAGTCACCAAACTTTTAGCTCAATATTTGATGGTTAAGTGCCCTTTTGAGGTGCTCTTGCAAGTGTTTTCTTTACTCAATGTTAGCACATGCAATATACATCAAAACACATAACACTCACTACCTATAGATCTTTAACTTTAAAATGTTGATCTACACTTCTAAGCATGAATAAAATTGACACATAGATTTTTGGTCAATATGACCCTAGAAAAACCCCCCCAAAAACTTGTTTGGAGCAGATATTTATAGAAGGCCTCAAAGCAAAATGTACAACACGAGAAACATATACAAGTGAACTTGGTACAAGAGAAACCACTCTCGGATGCCTTGGAGTTCATTGAAGACCTCCCCACAAGCCTTGTGAAGTAAGGTGCCCCTTGCCTTGGTGAGCCTTTCTTCTTCTTGCTTGCTTTGTCTTTATCCTGATGCCTTTGTCTTTGAGACTTTACCTTTACCACTGAGATGCCATGATCTTGCCTTTACCCACTTGAAGTTTGAGTGACCCTTGCCCTTCTCCCTTGAAGTTTGCGCCCTCCTCCATGGTATGGTGCGCACCTAACTTTGGTGCGCCCTCTCCTCTAGCAATAGCCTCCTGTAAGTGCACCCTTAACTCCACACTAAGACTCTCCTCTCACAAGTGCGCAACTCCTCCACACAAATCACTCATGTATGAAGTGCGCCTCTCCTCAAGGAATGCACCTCTCCTTCTCCAAGTGTGCCCTCAACCATAGAATGCACCCAAGCTCAAGTGTGTGCCTCCTCCTCCATGGAATCACCTCCTCCAAGCCGATGCGTCTTCCCTCACTCAAATGGGAAAACCCTCCAACAAGTGCGCCTTCCTCTCCTCAAGAAATGCACCCTAGCTCTCCTTCTCTTCTCCTCTTCTCACAAGTGAAGAATGAATCTCATAAATGCACTATACCCTCCTTTAGCCTCCTTTGGCCAAGCCCTAAAATATCAATGGCCTAGATCCAATCTAGCCAAGTCTAATCAATGGGTGAGATCTAATCCAAAAATCTCACTAAGGAAACCCACTTTCCTTTGTTTTATGTCTATTAATTCACCCACTTTGTGAATTAATTGTCACTTTAATGACTTAAGTGACATATTTCACTTTTGACTTAAATCTCCTAAGTCAAAGTGAAATTAGAATCACAAAGTAAAGTACAAGGGTAATAGTCTCCCCCTTTGCGTTTAGAGACTCATAAACACATGGGGACCACTTTCCAAGGTACCCAAATCTCAACACACCCCACCCAAATTCAAATTCCACTTGTGACATGTTTACCCCTTGTGAACTGATTGTGGTTAGCAAGGTACCAACAATCTCACTCTCGCTTAGGTTCTTGAGGGTGGGACAAGATGTTCCAAACATTTTTTATAGAAGTTCTATGAGACATGACCCACCTCACAATCCTTCTCAAGATTTTGACATAGAAAGTGTCTCCACTTTAAAGTTTAGAGTCATAACCTCCGATGTACATTGTACCAGATTATACCAAATTAGAATGATACTGACTCTTGAACTTGAAGGATTGAAGGTGTTCTCGGAGAGGGAGAATGTAGAAGCTAGTGGACTTTCTGAAGATGGAGAAGAGGTCATTCTCGAGTCAATATTCAACACAAGGGATGAGTTGATATAAATTTGGAAGGGGTCGTGAGCCTACAACAAAGAAATCAATGAAGGTCTAGAGGAAGTCTTAGCTCCATCTAAATCTTTAGAACCTTTGAAGGTGTGAAAAGAGGTTGTCCACAAGTGTCAAAGATCAGCCCAACAAATCTGCCCACAAGTTGTCCACAAACTCTGTCAACAAGCTGTCCAAAATTTGCCCTAAACTGTCCACAAAAATGCTCAAAAATCAGCAAGTCTAAGCCACCATTGGCTCTAATACCATGTAGATTTTCTGAGGTCCTATGAAGCTACCACCTAAGGTCTGTCTTTGATCTTAGTATGGCTCTAAGTTTCAACTGCGTGGCTGTCTTTTGCTGTTGTTTTAGGACAGCAAAGAGTCACCAAACTTTCAGCTCAATTTTTTATGGTTAAGTGCCCTTTTGAGGTGCTCTTGCAAATGTTTTCTTTACTCAATGTTAGCACATGCAATATAAACACTCACTACCTCTAGATCTTTAACTTTAAAATGTTGATCTACACTTCTAAGCATGCATAAAATTGACGCATAGATTTTTGGTCAACATGACCCTGGAAAAAATTCCCCATGGGGAAAACTAGTTGGGAGCAGATATATATATAGAAGGCCTCAAAGCAAAATGTACAACACAGGAAACATATACAAGTGAACCTGGTACAAGAGCAACCACTCTCAAATGCCTTGGAGTTCCTTGAAGACCTCCCCACAAGCCTTGTGAAGTAAGGTACCCCTTGCCTTGGTGAGCCTTTCTTCCCCTTGCCTGCTTTGTCTTTATCTTGATGCCTTTGTCTTTGAGCCTTTGCCTTTACCACTGAGATGCCATGATCTTGCCTTTCCCACTTGAAGTTTGAATGACCCTTGCTCTTCTCCCTTGAAGTTTGCGCCCTCTACACAAGTGCGCCCTCCTCCATGGTATGGTGCGCACCTAGCTTTGGTGCGCCCTCTCCTCTAGAAATAGCCTCCTCTAAGTGCGCCCTTAGCTCCACACTAAGACTCTCCTCTCACAAGTGTGCAACTCCTCTACACAAATCACTCATGTATGAAGTGCGCCTCTCCTCAAGGAATGTGCATCTCCTCCTCCAAGTGTGCCCTCAACCATAGAATGCGCCCAAGCTCAAGTGTGTGCCTCCTCCTCCATGGAAGGCTAGAAGCACCTCCTCCAACCTGATGCGCCTTCCCTCACTCAAATGGGAAAACCCTCCAACAAGTGCGCCTTCCTCTCTTCAAGAAATGCACCCTAGCTCTCCTTCTCTTCTCCTCTTCTCACAAGTGAAGAATGACTCTCATAAATGCACTATACCCTCCTTTAGCCTCCTTTGGCCAAGCCCTAAAAGATCAATGGCCTAGATCCAATCTAGCCAAGTCTAATCAATGGGTGAGATCTAATCCAAAAATCTCACTAAGGAAACCCACTTTCCTTAGATTGCTTTATGTCTATTAATTCACCCACTTTGTGAATTAATTGTCACTTTAATAACTTAAGTGACATATTTCACTGTTGACTTAAAACAAAGTGAAATTAGAATCATAAAGTAAAGTACAAGGGTAATAGTCTTCCCCTTTGTGTTTAGAGACTCATAAACACATGGGGACCACTTTCCAAGGTACCCAAATCTCAACACACCCCACCCAAATTCAAATTCCATTTGTGACATGTTTGCCCCTTGTGAACTGATTGTGGTTAGCAAGGTACCAACAATCTCACTCTTGCTTAGGTGCTTCAGGGTGGGACAAGATGTTCCAAACATTTTTGATAGAAGTTCTATGAGACATGACCCACCTCACAATCCTTCTCAAGATTTTGACATAGAAAGTGTCTCCACTTTAAAGTTTAGAGTCATAACCTCTGTTGTACATTGTACCAGATTAGAATATACTGACTCTTGAACTTGAAGGATTGAAGGTGATCTCGAGGAGGGAGAATGGAGAAGCTAGTGGACTTTCTGAAGATGGAGAAGAGGTCATTCTCGAGTCAATATTCAGCACAAGGGATGAGTTGATATAGATTTGGAAGGGGTCGTGAGCCTACAACAAAGAAATCAATGAAGGTCTAGAGGAAGTCTTAGCTCCATCTAAATCTTTAGAACCTTTGAAGCTTGGAGGGGAGAGCTTGGAGGCTCAAAACCAAAACTATGGTTTGTATGACATGTCCCAGTCTGACGCAAGGAGTAGCAATTCAGAGCGAGGAACGTCTATCAGGGATTCAAGGCAGATGTAAAGGGAAAAGGGCTCAAGGTAGAGGCACAGGCATCACAGTTTGAGGAGAGATCTTTCCAAAATCACATTAAGTCTCAAAGAGGTTGGGAGGGCCAAACATTTGAACAGAAGAACAGTCTAGGGCGAGGGATTGTCTAGCAGGGCTATTGATAACCTTATAAAGAAGGGTATTACTGCAGATCAAAAAGATGCAAGGGCAAAAAGCACAAGTGTGTGAGAACAAAGAAAGAAATCGTCAAGATGGTCCTTGGTGAGAACATGGGTATGGAAAGCATAAAAATCCCAATGGAAAAGGTCCTAATAGGGCATTTCATGGGCAAACAAGTGTTAGAAGGTCCTATGAGGAGATAGATGGAGAAGCTATGGTTAGGGTTTTTGGGATATTTGACAAGATGCCATGTATTAGTTAGGGGTTAGATACCATTCAAGTTTAGAGCAGAAACAGGATCATATCCCAAAAATGGTATTGGGGGCCTTCATTTCTAAAACCTAAAAAAGGGGAGAATGTGTTCAATCTTAGAAGGGAAGCAGTGTTATTACAACCAATTTGAGTAAAGCTACCTGGACTGCCAATGGAATTGTGGAACAAATAAGTATCGAAATCCCTAGGTACTACTTTTATAGCCTTAAATCCCAAGAAAAATAACCTTGAAACTTATGGAGATTATAGGCCCATTTCACTGTGCAACTCTGTGTATAATATATTTAAAAGATACTAGCCAACGGACTAGAAGGTATCTTTTTCAGAATTTATATCGAAGAACAGTTTGGCTTTTTGCGTAATAGACAAATTCATGATACAGTGGGAACAACCCGAGAAGGATTGCATTTAATAAAGGTTAACAAGATCCCAGCAATGGTGATGAAATTGGATCTGGCAAAGGCTTATGATAAAGTCAATCAATTGTATCTGAGACTACTGATGATTCAAATAGAATTATAGAAATGGAAGTCATCTGAGTAGTGAACTGGATTTACTCAGGGGGTCTCTATCCTTGGCCACTTTTGCAGTATTGATAAATGGCCACCTTCAAGATTCTTCTATGCTACAAGGTGACTAAGGCAAGAGTGTTCGATGTCTCCTTTCCTTTTTTTACTGGTAGCTGAAGGGCTAAGCAGGATGATAAAAGCATGTCAAAGGTATTAACATGGGAAACCAAATAATTTCAACAAACTTATCATTTGTAGATGATGTCATACTATTTGGTACAGGCCTAGCAAGAGAATCAGTGAAGTTTAAGGAAATTCTGGAGATGTATAGTAAATCAACATGGATGGAGGTGAATGTCCACAAATCCACTGTTTTATTTGATGGACTTGGAGAAGATATAGAAAGAGAGTCTCGGCAGATTTTATCGTTCCCATCAATCCCCTTCGACCAGGGTCTAATATACTTGGGTTTCTATCTAAAACCTAATAATTACAGGTTAAGAAGATTGGCTTTGAGTCTATGAGAAATTTGAAGGAAGAGTGACAAACTGGTACTATGGGTGAGGAAGGTTAACAATGGTGAAATCACCTCATATCCCAAAAACCCAAAAACCCAAGTATCTTTTCCAACATTCCTTCTAGTTTTTTGTGTATAGGGAAGAGAGATAAAGAAGGTATTCCTCTGGTCAAGTGGAAATAAATTAGCATTGCCAAAACAAGCTGGAGGGTGGGACCTTGAAAATATTCATCTGTTTGGGCAGGCTCTAGCTGCAAAGAGTATGTGGATATTGACGCATAATGAAGGATGAGGGTAGGTAATGATGGCAAAATATATAGCTCCTGGATCTTTGAAGCACTGGATGGAGGGGCTTCTGTAGTCCGGAAGGCATTAATGAAAGGTTCTCTATTAGTGTGAAAGTGGTTGGTATGGAAATAAGAAGAGGTTGCAAAGTGAAAATAGGAGAGGACCCCTGGATGGACTGTTCAGATCATGGGGGACTCAAAGATGGTTATAGACTGGGCAAAGGGTATCAACAAGCTGGAGAACTTACTGCTTGCTCCATTCATGGAAAAAAGTTGATGAGGTAAGGAACAGGTTCGAAGAGGTCTCCTTTCAGCATGCACATTGTATACAGAAGGCTTAATGAGAAAGCTGATAAGCTTAATGAGAAAGCTGATAAGCTTAATGAGAAAGCTGATAAGCTTTCAAAAGAAGCCCTAACTCTACAAGAATGCCTGTGAGTGTTATCTGAAATTGATGAAAGGGGTCCTCTTCCTGAAGAGGTCAAATCTCTATAATGAGATGAAGCTGATTGAAAGAAGGCTGCTTTGTCCATTTTGCTTTAAATGAAAAAATTATTTTTCTGTTATGATATTTTGTAAACTGGCTTGGTAAGCCTAGACCTTTGAAGTGGACTGTACTTTCAGACCTGAATAAACTTTAAAGGGTGTTACAGGTATTTTATGCCTGACAGAAGGCCAAGGTCTAACTGGAAGACTGTCATAACAGACTCTCTTTAGATAGGTTTCAAATATTTGTTTGAAAAAGCAGCATAGTGGATCAGATCAGTGTTACACTTATCACAATATTATCGGATTTATCACGATAATATCGCCAAACTCAAGCTTGCCGATAATATCGCCATCAATTATCGCGATATTTTCCTAAATTGAATTTATCGTGATAATTTAATTTATCGCGATAAACAACCGATATTATCACGAGCCGAGGCAAATTATCGGCCTACTGGGTTTCCACGCGGATTTTGGCTTATAAAACTGGTTTTGGGTTCTTTTTCCTCATTTTGCAAATGTTGTTTGTGGGGTTTGAACTCTAATGGTGTTGTAACCATTTTCCATCAAGCAAACAAGGCAAAATCCATAGTTTTCAGTGCCATCAAGTAAGCATTTTTGGAGTGGGGATCTACTCCAATCTAGCATATCCATTGAACCAGGTATGTAAATAAAATTATACCCTCATTTTCTTTATTTTTCAAGATTTAGTATAGGGTTTGCATGTCCATTAGATATAACTTGTTTTGCCCCTTTTTAATGGAGGATTTAACAGTTATGTAGGTATGGTAGTTTAATTGTATCATTTTTTAAGTTTTTTTGTGGATTTTGATTCTAAATTTCCCCCATTTTTTTTGTCCCATAGGTTTACAAATTTAATCAGTGATCCACACATTTCAAAATGCCAAAACCATTGGACCCAACGTGGGAGTATGGTCTACCTTATGATGGCCATAACATAATGAGGTTGAATTGCAAGTTGTGGTATGAAAATGTTTGGTGGCATCAGTCGCTTGAAATACCACCTTGACAAAATCCCAAGAAATGAAGTGGAGATTTGCAAAGCATCTTCCCTAGAAATTGCCCACATTGCTAATCAATCCATTTTTGAAATGAATAAGAAGAGAGATCAAAGGGAAGAAACGAGGCTTAAGCTTGCAAACAGATATGGAAGCACCTAAGGAGTGGGGGAAAGCCAATCCTCGGGCTCACATTCCACAATGTTTGGCCCCTCAGCATCCTCACCTTTTTTTGTGCCGAGGATAGTGCCTAGGGGGCAACCTTCTATTCAGTCAATGGTGAAAAAAAAGGAGAAGGAGGAAGCCAACAGGATTGTTGCTAGATGTTTTCTATGGAGTGACATACCATTCAACATTGCCAAGAACAACCCATTCTACCACTCCATGTTTGAAGTTGCTGCTATTGTTGGTCCAGGATACAAGGGACCATCTTTTAATGACTTGAGAGGGCCTCTCCTTCAAGGGAAAAAGACTGATTGCACAAAGAGAATGGGCGAGCTGAGGGAATCATGGGATATCACAGGATGCAACGTTATGTCAAACGATTGGACAGATGGGAAGGGCAGGTCCATTCTCAATTTCTTAGTTAGTTGTCCCAAGGGGACAATGTTTACCAAATCTGTTGATGCATCTGCATATGTTAAAGATGCACAGTTATTATGTGAGATGTTGGATAACTTCATCCGGGAGATAGACCCATAGTATGTTGTCCAAGTCGTTACAAACAATGCTGCTAATTATGTTGTTGCTGGCAAGTTGCTCATGGAGAGGTATCGGACCTTATATTGGACTCCTTGTGTTTCCCATTGCATTGATTTGATGCTAGAGGACATGGGCAAAATTCCTTGGATCAAGGAAATTGTTGAGTCGGCTAGGCCTGTTACAAAATATATATATAATCATACATATGTTTTTACACTCATGAGACAGTTCACAGGGAACAAGGAGTTGGTTCGTCTTGCTATCACGTGTTTTGCAACAAGCTTCATTGCTCTTCAATCTCTCCACAATTCTATGTTGGAGTTGCAGAGTATGTTTCTTTCGGATGAGTGGAATGCTTGTGTCTATAGGACTAAAGTGGATGGGCAAGCCATAGTCGAACTTGTGAGACACGATCAGAGTTTTTGGATGGAAGTGCAGGAGTTGTGTGGTGTCAATGAACCTTTGGTAAAGGTTCTTTGCTTGGTTGATGGTGAGAAGCCCGCAATGGGCTACTTGTATGAGGCCATGGATAGGGCCAAGGAAGCTATCCATCGGTACTATGAGGACAAGGGGGGAGAGGGATTCACTAAACGAACCGAGATATGGAGTGTGATTGATGAACGATGGAACAACACTCTCCATCGTCTAATTCATGAAGCAAGGCTTTACCTCAACCCCGCATACTCTTATGCATGTGGATTTAGGTTTGATGCAAAGGTTATGGATGGATTTTTCCAATGTGTTCAGAGGATGGTGTTGACTCCTGCTGAACGCTCAAAGATTTCCAAACAAATTCAAATATACAAGCTGAGTGCTGGGACATTTGGGTATGAGATTGCTATCCAAGGCAGGAGAGACGGACTTGGAGAGACAGATTTGGGTATGAGATGGCTATCTTCCACTTACAAGAGAGACAGATTTGGAGTAGCAGGAGGACATTGAGAGTTTTCCTAAGCCAGTGCCACGTCCTCCATAGAGAGTCGGGAGACTGCCAATTAGGGGAAGAGGTGGAAGACATCCCACTACATCTTCCACCTTAGACTCCTTATCCCAAGGAGTTGCACCTACCACTTCAGGATCAGCCTCAACACGTCCACCTGCTGCTTCTAGAGGAAAAGAGCTAGCAATGACCATTTCCCGTAAAAGGGGTAGAGGGAATAATTGATATCTTAGTGCATCATGATTAGCCTTGTAGGCTTGTAGTATCTAGATGCCTCATGATAATCATCTCATGAGATAAATTTATTTTTGTTTTGATGTGATTTTGTATTATCTTATTAGGAATTATGACTCGGCAGTCAGGACAAATATCATATTTCAATATCGAGGTTTGATGTACCACTTGACATCTTATATATCTATATTGCAGTTTTATTTTCATATTTATGTGACAATGTGTTTGTTTGATGTTGATGTTGCTTTAGAAGTTGAAAAAAATAATTATTTTTGTATTTTTTAAAGTTCCCCTACGATTTCTGATAATTTCCCCGATATTACCAATAATTTCAATTTTGGACCCCCAGCGATAAATTCCTGATAACGATAAGTGTAACATTGGATCAGATCCTCTGGGGTGCCACATGGAAAAAAAAAACAGAATGTCAGTCAAGAGTAAAGGGATATATTTCCCATCATATTCTTGCAACAACAAATTGATCCTTAAAGCAGCTGTAAAAAGATGCCTAAATTCCCAATATATGCCAGTAAAATATCTGGCCACTAGACACTAGAAATGGAAAACTTTCCCACTACATACCACCAAGTTCCAACCAAAGTATCAGCTACTTCATACATCCTAGGAAAACAAGTAATTGATAATCAGTGTTGTAGTGTTCGTCAAGATTTAAGAGGTATTTTCAATTTTTCCCTTCACATTCTAGAAACAAAACAACTGGCCCTTAAAGAAGCTAATGAAAAAAAGCCCCTTAAAGAAGCTAATGAAAAAAAGCCCAATACTTGCAAAAGGCTAATCATTCCTTGAGGGAAACTAAAACTCTAAACATAAAGGAAAAAAAGAAGATAATAGTGACCTAGTCCCGGGCATCTGTCATTGTACCTGCAATGATCAGTCACACAATTATTGTTCATTCTGGGAGGGAACATTTACCCTCATCAAACAGGTGGCCTTATATGCAGGAAAGGGCTAAAGTTCCCAAGTAGATAATTGATCTGAAGAATGCACTACAACAATCAGTCAATAGGTCGAGGCTTTTTGTGTCATGTCCCCTCCCTTTTGACCTCATTAGATGGAGGGCGTATTAGTCTAAGTGGGCTCCCCGTAGGCTATAGCCCCAAAGAAAGAGAGTCGTGGGGTTGAATAAAGCCACCCAGGGAGGCAACGTTTGACTTTTAAAGTGACATTGGGTAAAAAGAAGGATAAAAAGGGGGTAAAGTGACTTTATGTCACCCAACTTAAAGAACAAGTCACCTAAAGTGCCAAGTGGCAAAAAGAGAGAAGGGGACAAGCAAAGGACCAAAATTATATAACGAGGAGGGGAGACACATTCGTCATCATCTGATTTTCGATTCAAGCATCTTGTTTCTTCCTTTAGAGGCTGTTGCCTCAGGGTTTTGGAGGATTTGGTTAAACCCTTGAGTTCTGTTGAGGTTCCTGTTGAGGTTCGGTGGTGCCTTGTGCTCACCCTAGCTCAACCTGGGTTTATTCTGCCATTCATCTGCACCAGAAGTTAGTTTACTTGGATAGCGTACTGCTGTGGAGGGTTCTAGGATCTTTCTTGAAGCCGATCTACTCATTTGCAGGGGCAAAGCTTGGAAGTCTTCCCAAGAAGAAGGCCGATCTCAGTCATACTTGGAACAGTGACGTTGCAGCCGGTTTAAGGAGGGTTCTGTGGTTCCTTAGGGGCCGACTTACATCATTACAGGCCGAAGGTTGGAGGTGACAGCAGCATTGAGGAAGCCACGGAGGTTATTGGCTGGCTGTTGAGGGTTTAGGGAGGTCCGATCCCACTCTCAGCCCCATTTTCGATCCACTCAGGTGCCGTGGAGGAGTTAGAGGCTAAGTCACAGGGTTCGCCGAACCTAAAGCTTGAGGTTTGAAATTCGGCGAACCTCAAGGTTCGTCGAACCTAATGCCAAACCGAAACGA
The DNA here is from genome assembly GCA_009831015.1 of Picea engelmannii. NCBI lineage: Eukaryota > Viridiplantae > Streptophyta > Pinopsida > Pinales > Pinaceae > Picea > Picea engelmannii. The sequence goes on from ML833513.1 coordinate 49,499, forward strand.
ACTCAAACTGGTGCCCGAATTCGAACCTTAGGACGAATTTGAAGGAGAATTTTACTGAGGTTTGGGATGAGGTTTAATTAGGGTTCAATATATATAGCCGAACCTAAAGTCGAACCTCATTCGAACCTTATTGGAAAATTCAAACCCGAACCGAACCTAATTGTTGTCGAACCCAAACTCGAACCCGAACCATGTGACTTAGGTTAGAGGGAGGACCGATCCCCTCATTCTTGCAGGTCGTGGGACTACAGGAAGGCAAAGGCAGCTTGACAGGGTAGATTAGCAGGCAGCAAGGGGAGGCCCGGTACTTGATTGCAGAGTGAAGGACCAAAGAAGGGTTAACTGGCAGCAAACAGGGAATTTGTAGCAGATCTGCAGTCAAGAAGAGTTGGCATCTACCCGGTTTCATTATCTAGGAGTGGTTTAGGAGACAGAATACTGCTGCTGTTGCAGTCATTAGGGTTATTACAGTTGTTCTTGTGTGCATTTTGCTGCTGCTGTTGCAGTCATTAGGGTTATTACAGTTGTTCTTGTGTGCATTTTGCTGCTGCTGTTGCAGCTCTTAGAGTTGGATGTTTTAGAGGTATTTTGCAGCTGCCTTGCAGCCCTTAGGACCTATGTGTGTAGGGCTATCTCAGCGGTATTATTTTGTAGTACTGCTGCAGCCATTGGGGAATTTTGGAATGCCATAATGTTGGGGTACAAGCCATGATAAAATTGTCTCTGCAAATTTCTATGTAAGGGCATGCATCTGTTTGGCAATATTACTGTCTATGAGATATATGCAAGAGTATAGTATACCAGCTGTACTGTTATCCGTTTGTATGTGAAATGAGAAATACAAAATTATTAATTGCTCCTAATAGACAGTAGAAACTGCTGCGGTTGTCGAAGGAACGCTACAATTTAAAAATACACCAACAGAGCAGGAGAATCTGCCCTAAAACCCTAATTTTGCCCCAGGGACACTACATTTTGAGTGTAACATACATGATGTAAAGGAAGGCACTCGTTCTTCCAAAGGAAGGAGGGAAGAAAACTTGCTCGACCTGGTAAATAAGGAGAGGTGCAATGAATGCGCATGCATGTTCTGCAGGCAGTTGGTGTAATTTCGGAGAACTGGTCACAATAGAAATTGAGGTCTACCATTGAAATGAGATGGGAGATTACATTGTGGCCTCAATTCCTCTCACATTCTGGGAAAATTTTGGTCGTCAGATAATGGCAAGAACAAATTGCCCACTACATATCACCAATAAATAAAGGCTATATTTATGCAAGGAAAAAAGAGCTATGCTGAAATCAATTGGTGATCAAAGGAGAAAGCTCGTGTCATACACAGTCAACAAACAGACCGAGTGTTGTAAATTTCCAATGAAAGAAATGCGTTACAAACCAGCAACATTACATGAAAATAAGCATATTTTGGGCATCAAATACTGCAGAAAAACATGTGGCTGTGGATTTTTTAATGAAATATGATATATCCAAATGTACGCTGCAAAATAAATATCTAGCATTATTCCCACCAATTTTTAAGCCAAACTCAACTGGAATGGAAGTTTGTCAACAAAATTAGTCTTGCCCCTCGGCAAATTTCAGCTAGCCCATCGAAGAGATCATTCCATTGCTTCTCAAACAATTCAAATACATGTTTTTATGTAAAAATGAATTCCAGGGCTCGTTCCATTGCTTACACAACAGTTCAATAACTTGTTTTTACATAAAAGTATATTGCGTGCCTGCATTTATCCTTCCAAATAAAAAACAACAAGATGGAGCCAGGTTTGGAAATCTCACCACCACAGCACTGGTAACCAATTTCGAAGCTCGTTTCCTTGAATTTGAAGATTGAGAAAACGAAGCATCCAATCTAATCGCAATGGAACTCCTCTTCCATTCTGGAATACCAATAAAAAGGTTCAAACTTCAGAGAATTAAGCAAAGTCAACAACTCAACTCGGAGAATGAATCAGCAAGGCTGATGAGTACGAGTTGACTCGAACTCATGCAAGACTCACAAGTTGCATCGGCAAATTAAAATAACATTAAGATACAGAAATACACTAAATTTCAGTGAAAATTATATTTTTTCGTTAATATGAAAAATTGCAATTTCCATATGGAGCAAATTTTCAATAATAATCCATCTCAAAGTACATAGATACCACATATTACAAAACGCCATGGATTCTGGAAAAGGGACAAGCCTACTGGTTGTCTATTGTAAAATCAGATCCGAAAAACAAGCAAAATGACTGCTTCTTTATGTAAGATTCGTGACTCAAACTCACTAAGTCAATTTGACTCATGAGAAACTCATGGTGTCAATCTGACTCGTGTTAGGCATGCAAATTCAAATTGCATGTATGACTCAGGGCCAAGTTAAACTCGGAAGAGCTGACTTGGTTCAGTTTCCTGAAAGAATTAAGTCAAACTTGAGAGTCAACTCAGACTGGGAAGAATCTGGTAGCTATGGAATTAAGTGATTCCATAATTTCTGACAGAGGTTGGCAAATTACAACTGGATTAAACTGTTACATTAGCGAGGATCTGTTTCACTGATTGAAGACCATAAAATTATAAATCCAATAGCCTCTTATGGAAATTGCAATTAAAAAAATAGGCTGGATGCATACCAGAACCACTGGAACTGTTGAATTTAGATTTTCAGCAGTTGTGAACTGCCTTGCAGCCTCTAGGCCCTGGGTGGAAACTACACTGATGGCCTTTGTTGTCAGACTCTGTGCACGCTACACTTCTACTTAAGCTGAGTGGAACCCCAAGGGTCAATCCTGACAGGTCCTACTAAAAAATTTTGTTTCTGTATACTAAAAAAGAGAACACAGCATGAAGCCCTGTGGGCAGTGACCCCTTTCTCAAGGTACCAATCTCAATATTTTTGCACCCACTTGATGTGGCTAAATAGTCTTTAAGCCGTTGCGGTTGCAAAGCCATTGAAATAGGTGGAATTCGATACCCCTTGATGATCGAGGGTTACAGGGTTAAGATGGATCTGTTCTAGGTTGCAAATTGAAAACATAGAAGGGGTCAGCCCTGTGTTTACATCTGCTATAATTTCTTCTCTCTTTGCAGAACTACACATACATACAAAAGTTGATGGGTCGTATACTTCTTACCTGGGCTGTAAAATGTGCCTCTTGGCCCAACTACGACTGAAATCTAGCAATGACTCGAGGAGACCTTACCAAATCCTAGAACATAACAGGAAATGGCTAAAGATGACATAACAGAAAATCAACCTTACAATCTACGTTATTGAAAATACAAAATCCAAACACGGATCCAGACACACGCACTTTTGTGAGTGCTACTGTAATTTGCATAATTTTTTTCTGAAGCTGGCAAAGCTCAGAGTTCAAACAGAACTCCATGCTTATCAGGCGCCCACGTTCTCACCGCGGCCTGGAAGGTCCACACTGATCCCTTGCTAATCTTCAATCATCAAGGTCTAACCCTTTACTCAATTTCAATTTAACATGTCAAAAAATGGATTTACTCCCCCTGACATGCCCATAACAACATCAAAAATCACAGATCCACCGCATAGAATCTGTCAGTGCCTGCTGAAACTTCCCCTTACTCAACAGCGTGTGGAAGTCAACACATTCTATTGGTTAAATCTACCTTCCGATGACAGAATATAATATGGGTTCTTCAGAACCTCGGATATAGATACTAAAACCCCGGTTGAGATTCTGAGAAGAAAACCACTAGCGTTCACAGACTTAAGGGGGATTTTCAGTAAAAAGCGAAAAAAAGCCAGAGCCCTTTACTGAGTATTAAAGTTCTCCTCAAATTAGTATAAAATAGAGCTTGAGCTTACCAGGTAGATGCTTGGAGAAGCCCAGCTGCAATCTGTTAGAGGAAGAAAAGGAAGGCATTAGAGCTGTTATCCCTCCAACCCCTTGAGCCATGGCTGAGCTTGCCATTTGAGATAATTTTGCAGGCTAAAACTCACAAATTTCGAAGTGGACACTTATGCGACTGCCTTTTCTCCAAGCAATTGCAGCTGTAATGACAGCAAAGCAAACTCTTCGTACATAAGCTCTGTATATATTGATTTCTTCCTGTGTTTCTCCCGAGTCGCCATTTGTTTTTAAGAGACATGCACATGCAACAACGACATTGTTTGTAACGCTTTCATTTAATTTTTTATTTTCCAAATTGGTTAGGTTGAGTGATATGGGGTAGAGACGGCTTCACTCATAGCATTAATAACGATCCAACATTCATTTTCTCGAGTGTAGGCCATCCACCCTCAACTGTTTGAATGAGACTCATAAAAAACCAGCTTCCCAAATTTTGGAAAATTTTATAGCTCTATGTTAATTTATTAACTAATATAATTTCACCAGTGTAAACTCAAAGATTGGCCATCCACCCTCAACTTTCTTGAACGAGGGTCACACAAAAAAACCAGCCCCCATTTTTTTGGAAATTTTTATAGGTCCATGTTGATTTGGATTCATTAATCAAATAAAAATAGAGAAATAGAGTAAGTATTAATGTCCAACGAGGTTAGCATTTTTGCTCTTAACTATATGATATTTATTTGCAATTTTCTAAATTTATGATATTTATTTTTAATTTGAATTTGTAATTTTTTAAATTTTAAATATTTATTTTCAATTTTCTAAATTATAAATTTTTATTTTTATTTTGAATTTGTAATTTTTTAAATTATAAATATTTCATTGTAAAAAAATTTTGGAGTATGAAGTCAATTGGGTTTAGTTGTGAGTGGGAGGAATGAGTGTTGTCATTTTTAAGTAAATTCAATTCATATTAAGTTTTGCTTAATGTTATATAAAAACTTCATATAATTTTAATACATATCCTATCAAAAATGCAAACTCGTGATGCTTTTAGAAGATTTTAGCCTCCTTCAAGAGAAAGAAAAAAAACATGAATTAGAGAAGAATGGTACATAATAACTACAAGTTAGAGAAGGTTTACAACACATAATATTGAGTATAAAGTAATATGTCAAGTAACTTATATAACACTAATGAAATAAGATGGAAAAAAAATGAACTTTAAAGTGGAAGAGATATGTTACATAGTGTCTATACTTATACAATAAAATGAGATAAAAAATAAATTTTATTATTAATGTGAAAAAAAAAAAAAATAATAATAATAACTAATATGGGTTTGTTTTGTTTTCGATTTTAACTTTTAAAATATAGCAGTAACTAAGGTGGTTGCGACTTTGATCTAGGGTTTTAGCCTTAGCTCCGTTCATACTCATGGCTCCCTCTAGGGGGGACTCCAGACTCGTCTTCTCCTCTGGACTTTCTGGCCTTTCAATCTCTGATTTCCTTCTACACAAAATCTATCAAGCTTGCCCCCTCAAGATTTGTAAAAAAATGGACGAAATTCCAAAAGTGGTTGTTTAGGCACTACCCTTGGCGCTTAGACTAGCAGAAAACAGGTTGATAGGGCAGTTTACTAGTCTATGGCCCTCTCCCAAAGCCATGCACCATTGGCTAGATCTAAATTGGAGAAAAATGATCCAGGTACAAATGCCTGCGCCTTTTTGTGGTAAGGGTTTCTTTGCTTTCCTTTCTGACCAAAAAAAAAAAAAAGATAGGGATTTAATCTTTCGCAGTGGTCTACATTTCATGGGAGCAAGAGGATTGTACCTCAACAAATGAACGTCGGATTTCAGCCCAGAAAATAGCGTTCCATCAACAGTCCATGTTTGGGTTAGACTCCCCTTCCTTCCTTTGCATTGTTGGAATGATGAAACCTTAAAAAACATCAGAAACTCGCTGGAAAAATATATCGATCGTGCTGAACCATGAGAAGGGATCCAAGCATGTGGTAGACTTTGTGTGGAAGTGGGTCTGGAAAAAGGATTACCAGAGGCGATTCAGTTGACCTTGGACAATTGTTCTTATATACAATAGGTTGATTATGAACAAATATCGTTCAAATGCAAAGCATGCCATGAATACGAGCACTTTGAGAAAATTTGTCCACAAGCCAAAGAATCCTAGTCACAAGAGTCGAATCATGATCAATGGCAATAGCTGAAAAGGAAAAAACTAATCGAAAGGTTGCATCATCGAATCCCCCACAAGGACAGGGCAAAAAATCCTCGGCCCCTTGAGATCACCCCCCATCTCCCCTTAGAAAGGATAATCCAGCCATAATCGATTTATTGGGCTCCCAAATCCAGGCGAAAATACTGAAGATCATAGGGATCATCGAGAAGGAAATGAAAAAAGGCGACAAGAAGAAAAAAAAAAAAAAATAGAAAAGGAAAAGAGAAAGAAATTTCGATCTCAAACGTGGATGATACAGTAAAATCGGTATCTTGCCCCCTTCTAGAGATTCCAATTCTCCATGAGGAAGACCATCACGAAAATTTTGAGAGTGATTTGGAATTAGAAGTCACCCATCCAACCACAACTAAAAAAGTAGGAAGAAAATCCAGCAAAAACAAAAGGGAATCGACAGCAGATCAGGAGAAGGAATTAGGCATCCAAAAAACTTTAGAGGAAGCATTAAGGAAAGAGAGAAAATCAAGTAAAAATGCAACCCAACTCAAGGGAATAGCTTCTCAGCCCTCTAAAGGGGGAGCACCAAAAAACATTGGTAAATGATGAAAGTTGTCTCCTGGAATTGCAAAGATTTAGGGAGCAGGGAAAAAAAATAAGAAGTAAGAAATCTCATAAGAGTAGAAAACCCCTTAATTCTTCTACTCCATGAGACAAAAATGAGGGAACAAGAAACCCTCTAAGAAATGCAAAAAAAATGGAAAAAAGGAGAAGGAAAAGCAATTAGTTCAAGGGGCGTTTCAGGAGGACTCTGTACAATGTGGAACACAGAAGAATTCACCCTAGAGGATCATATGCAAACTCAATTATGGATGATGACTTCTCTCTCTAGGAAATTCACAGTTAAGATCTTAACAATTATCAATGTTTATATGCCAAATAATTACTTGGAAAAAGTTGAATGTTGGGGATCTCTCCTAGATTTAACAAATGGAAATCTCCCCCAAAACTTGATTATAGTAGAAGTTTTTAACACTACAAGAGGCCTAAAAGAAAAACGAGGAGGAACCATTGTAAGAGATCAATATAGGGAAAAAAATGGACGATCTTATCTCAGATCTGGACCTCTTCTATGTTCCCCCTTCCAAAGGCCAATTTACTTGGAATAATAGAAGAGCAGGGCCAGGTCATATTGCTACCAAGCTTGACCGCTTTCTAATAAGTAGTTCCTTTCTCACACTCCTAGAATCAGCCTCCTCATTGATCCTTCCTTGGGCGGGATCGGATCATTGACCTATCTCGCTGGTTTTTGAAATTCGGAAGAATTGGGGGCCCATTCCATTCAGATTTAATCCCCTGTGGATGGATCGGTCGGATTTTGTCCCCATTGTATCACGAATTTGGAACCAATGGATCACTAGATCCCCTATGTTCATTTGGGAGCAGAAACTGAAGTTGATTAAAGAGACCCTCAAATCTTGGGCAAAACTCTCCTCAAGGCCACACTAGCTCAAGGTCATGGAAAAAAAGCTACAACTAGAAAAAAATTCAAGGGGAAATTGAGATAAAAAGAAGTTCAACAAAGCCAAATAATGTATGAACAAAAGGCACACAAAGAATACATTCAAGCCTTACAAGAAGAAGAAATCACTTGGAGATTAAAATCCATAAGCATATGGTTGCAAGTGGGAGACCAAAATACTTCCTTCTTTCATAGGAAAACAAAGGAAAGACAGTGGACAAATCAAATTTTAGAAATAAAAATTAGAGGGGCAATATCATAAAAGATTTCGACCAAATAAAGCGGCAAGCCACAAGGCACTTCTCTAAGTTGTACACCTCAGAAAGAAACTTAGATGAAGATATAAGTAAATCGCTCCTCACTCACATCCCAATCAAAATCTCTGAAGAAGACAATCTCAAGCTTAATCATCAAATTGAAGAAGAAGAAATCCTAAAAATAATCAATCAATTCCATCTGGACAAAGCCCCAGGCTCGGATGGGTTTACTCTTCACTTCTATAAGCGATGTTGGTCCATAATCAAAATCGACTTTATCAGAATGATCAAATATGTTCACAAATAAAAAAGAATGGGAGGTGCCACCAACTCCTCTTTTTAGCGCTAATCCCGAAATAAATTGGAGCAACCTCTCTTAACGGATTCAGACCTATCTCTCTCTGTAATATCTCTTATAAAATTATGGCTAAAACTATTTCTAATCAGTTGACTCCTCTTCTCATATCTTTAATTCTCCCCAATCAAGGAGGTTTTGTGGCAGGCAAACAAATTTGGGACAACTTTATCTTGGTGCAAGAGACAATCCATTCAAGCAACTCTTGAGGAGAATCAGGTATGGCAATTAAATTGGACATGGCAAATGCTTTCGATAGAGTAGAACATGACTTTATTTTCAAAGTGATGCGAAGGTTTGGATTCAACCAAGAGTTCCTTTCTTGGATTGTGTCCTGCATTTCTAATCATTAGATTTCCCCCCTCATAAACAGAGGACCAACCTTCTTTTTTAAGGCCTTCAGAGGATTAAGGTAGGGATGCCCTCTTTCCCCCCTCTTATATGTTCTCACGGCATAATCCCTTAACATAAGACTAGAATGGGAATGTGCAAATGGAACAATCCTTGGTCTCAAAATAGATCAAGGGGTAAAGAGAATCAATCACTCCCAATTCACGGATGATATGATCTTATTAAGTGGAGCCTCTGAAGTAATGGCAAGAAGAATAAAGCAGGTCTTGGACATTTTCCTCTCAGCTTCTAGAGGTTTACTGAATAATGTCAAAATTCAAATCTATGTGTGGAATATCTATGCTCACGGTCTTATAGGTATTGCTCAAATCCTTAGTTTTGATATATCAAATGAATGGAAAACCTTTAAGTACCTTGGCCTCCCGATGTACTTAAAATATCTACGAGGAGAATATTGGCAAATAATTATTCATAAAATCAGAGAAAAGATGGATTCTTGGGGGACAAGGTGGATCAATCTAGTTGGGCCTGTGGTTCTAATTAAATCAGTTTTTTCCTCGTTGCCTCTTTTCCAATTCTCTTCCATCCTGGCTACCAAGGGCACATAGAAAGATATGGCCCAGCTCATTCGCAAATTTCTATGGCAAGGAGGAAAGTCCAATAAAAAAAAAAAATCACTGAGTAAACTTAAACATAGTCTCCTCTCCTAAAGTCAGTGGTGGGCTTGGAATCAGAGACCCTGAAGTGGTTAACTTAGCTATGGGTGCCAAGTTACTTTGGAGACTAATAATGGGCTAAAAGGAATGGTGGAAATCATCCATAATAAAAAAAAAATACAACTTGGGTGCTAGAAAAAGATGTTTGGACTCTATCCCAGAAGGCCAGCCTGGTACACAGATTTGGAAATTATTTCGAGTCTCAATTCCCTATTTTAAAGAAAATTTATCATGGATTCCAGGAAATGGAAAATTGATTAGGCTCTGGCAAGATCCCATCTCGGGTTCTGATCTCATATCTCAAACATAAGAGATTTCCAATTTGAAAAGATGGATGATTTCAGAGCACAAAATTACCCTTTTTGATATCTCTTCTTGGAATGAAGATGGATCTTGGAAGGGATGGAGACTAGAAGACACCCCCATGTATTTGCAAGGCCAAGCCCATTTGTTGATATCTCTTCTCAAAGGGGAAGCCCCTGTCCACCGTGACACCCAGGACAATCGTGGATGGGGACCTGTTGGTTACACAGTGAAAGAAGGATACAAAACCTTGCTTGCCAATTCAAGGAATCTTCTGAATTCAGCTAGATGGAAGAACATATGGAGTTCAGACGCGCTCCCTAAAATAAATATTTTCATCTAGACTCTAGCTCATGGAAAGATACTAATGGGATAAAATATGATGAAAAGAGGATTCCATGGCCCTTTCACTTGTGCCCTATGTCAAAGAACTCGGGAATCAAGCCAACATCTCTTTTGGGAGTGTACTTTTTCTTCAAAAGTATGGGAATCAGTATACAGAGAAATGATCCACCAAGTAAGATGGCCTTCTAATTATAATTCTTGTTTGGGGCATTGGGAAAGATATTACCAAGGATACCAAGGATATTTTCATGGAAGGCCAATGTTTAAAAGGTTGTGGAAATCCCTGCCCAAATTTGTGAGCTGACAGATTTGGCTAGCTAAAAGTAGATTTATCTTCCAGGCTAAAAAAGTCTCAACCTCAAATTGTAGCAAGTAAGGCAATAACCCAAATGACAAAGGTAATGAGCACCAAAAAACCGAGCATAGAGGATCTAAATAATTGGAATACTTCAGAGAAAGCATGGATTTTGAAATTCAATCTTCATCCATCATATAGTCCTTATTCTCTGCAGTGATCTTCGAACCTAGAGGAAAAAGAATCTTGAATTTCTACTGGAATCTAGGGAAGGAAACCAACAACAAAGTTGAAGCTTATGCCCTTCTAAAAGGTATTCAATTGGAAAAGCATCGAAGACGATCATCAAAATTATGATCCTGGGATCTGATCCAAAAAAACCGAGTCTAAAAAGGATCATTGACAGAATTTGCCTCTTCTCTGGGACCTTGAAGGTAAATTATTTTCATGTCTTTAGAGGTAATTACATCAACGCTGATAAAATGGCCAATGTGTCCATAGGAAAACCACCCCAAACTTTGGGAGTGGATGACGAGGAGTGTATATCCCCCCCCCTAATGATCATTGCAACCAATATGACCAGGGCCCTCTTCGCGTTGGGGCTTTTAAGTGGCAAGCATAGAAATCGCATGAGATCCACCACGTGGAGAAGGCTGAAGGTAGGACTTATGGCACAACAAGTGATAAAGTGTGTTGACGGAAGACGGTACACCCATTCCATCATAGCAAGGGGTGGTAATTATAGTTGCACAAATGAACTCGTGGGAAACAGGCGAAAGGAAACTTTGGATCAGATGGGGTGAGTGTGTAGAAGGCATGGCATAGAGTGGAGAAGATTGGTTGATGACAACTCCAGACGTTTGTTTGGTTTTTTGCATGATCAAAGTACAATGATCCAGGCGAGACGAGTACTCCCAAGGTCTTATCATCGCTGCTCCTTGTTTCTTCTTGTGAATTGGGTCTATCTTTGTCTGTTTGAGTTTGTTATGATTTCGCCAGTGAATGTGATTCGGGGGGTTATAAATATGTGGTCTTTGCTTGCCTCCTAAGTATTGTTGTCTCCCCGAGCTCTCCTTGGGTTATCTTTGGATAGTCTCCTCTGTTTTTTCCTTGATTTTTCTCTTGGGTTTCGTCCTTCATTTCCTCAATGGACGCCTCTTTCTTTGAGCCTCCTCGATTCTCCTTGTTATATAGTATGGTTTTGTCAGGGCGGAGTTCCTACCCTTCCCATATATGAGCTCTTTGATTTCCCTTTCCCTCTTAGGTTTTGGTGCACCCCCTCTCGCACCACACTCCTCAGGTGTCGCCTCCCTGCTCGTAGCATGGAGAACATCCAGAATTCTCTCAAGGCGTCTAGGCATACGAAGTCTCTGGATTATGTTGCAGGGCAAGGGCAACGGGATTTAGAGAAGGAATGTTCTGGGTGCCAACAAATAAAAATTCGTTTGGGAGCAATTAGCTCCACGGTGAACTTTGAGCTGGAAACTCTCTCGCAACATCATCACCTCATTGAAATATTGCAGGATGAAGTCTTCACCCAACACAACCAAATTAAGGACCAACGCAGTCAAATGGAGAATCTGCAAGGACGTCTAGAGCAGATGGAGAACAACAATAGGCAGTCCACTACCCCCGACAACAATCAGGAAGATTCAAGAAATCTATCAACAACCACAGTGAATCAAGTACCCGACCTCAATGAGCCAGTGATGGATGTAAACTGGGAGCAACACGATCATCTAGAGGTCAAAAAGGAACCGGGTAGCTGATGCTTTTAATCTTTAAGAATTATGTTTTGTCTTACAATATGCATAAACAAAGTTTATTATAGGTTGTATACCACGAAATACAACAGTAATGTAAAATATAGGATAGTTGGCAAGTTTGTGGACACAAATTTTGTAACAACAATATCAATTCTCAAAGAAGTTGAATTTCAAAGGCCTAGCAATGCCTTTTTTTTGTACTAAAGTGGATTTATCCACACCCTTTTAATACAAAATTCTCCAGTTCTTGTAAAAAAAAACATGGGTTTGTTTTTGTCAATTGTGTTTAGTCCGGGAAGTTGGCGGGAATGATTGTTATTCTCTTCACCCAAGTTCAATTCTCACATGTGACATGTTGAACTCTTAACGAGTATATTATTATAATGGTTTTGAGCCATGTTGTTCATCGACCTTGTCTTAACCATGATTCCCATTTACATGATGAAATACCACATATCTTCATCAGTCTTGTTTTGACCATGGTTCTCACTTACATGATGAAATACCACATATCTCTACAATTGATGATTATCCTTCACAACAAAGTGTGCACTACATTTCATGTTTTTATAATGTATATGATTTATTGAATTGTTATTTTTTTTAAGAATTGACGCACATGTTTTCCAAATTTATTTCATGATTATGAAAATATTCTCTTTAGAGCAATGCTCAACTCAAAGTGTTGGACGATATTTTCTAATAATCAACAATTTGTTTAAGCCTAAATGTTAACTTTTACCTTGTTGTAAGTCTATCCTTACTATGTTTATATATAAACTAAACAACTTAATTATTAAGATATTTAGTTAATATGACGACAATGATGATGATTCATGTCCACTTAGACCGAATTGGTTTATCAGACCTTGAGAGGGTAAGGGATTACTTGTAATTCTTTAGAATTTTGTTTACGTGCTCGAAAAGCATTGAGAGAAGCTTTCCAAGATCACCATAGTTTTGTTGAGTTAAAATGTTAGGAAGGTTGGTAGTGTGAAAATATTTTGAAATTGAGATCTAATCTAGGTATAGGCTGGACAATCTAAGAGAAAGTGATTTTCATATTCAACCTTCTTAGTGTCACAAAAGTGACACGCTCTTTCATTCCATGGTGTTTTAGGAATTGACCAACGTCCAGTTTCACTATGAAGCTTGTGAGAATTTATTCTTATCTTAGCACTGCTTATTTTTTTTTTACACTTGTCAAAACAAAGAGATAATTTTGATCTTCTAGATTAGGGTTGATTACATCATTATAATACCTTAATTTTCTTTTTTCCTCTAACTCTTTGTCACACCACATTTTCTCCTTAAATTTTGATTTAATGATATTTTTAATAATATCCTTATTCTGCAAAATGGTCTCTTCCATGACTCCTCGATGGCTTAGCCAAGACTAGGCATCTTTATGCCATCCTCGCTCGAGTTGAAGGTGGTTACGACTGGATTTTGAAGCAATTTTAGGAAGCCTCTTGTATTATGTGTTGTTTAACTTGTTCTTGTACATTAGGTATATAGTCATAGTCGTGCTCTCAATGAGGGAAAGGCTTGCCTCCAAGAGGAGGATGGGATAGGGTGCATTTCCTTTAATTTTGAGATTATAGGTTATAAAATTATTTTGGACTTGCTCTATCTTTCTCCAGGATTCACGAGAGATACTGCATCCCCAGACTTCGCATCCATATAGAATAACAAGTGTAACAAGAGTCTGAAAGAGGAGTTTCTTCTTATCCCATATCTAAAGATCGACTAATTGACAATTGTTTTCGAGCCCATAATAAGCTTTCCATCCCCCAATAATCCTTTTCTCATTGTTATAATTCCAATTGAATTTGTGGTGAATATCAATTCCAAGATATTTGTATGAAGTCACTTCGTCCAAGTTGTTGTTGTCATATACAAAGGTATCATGAGTAATCTTATTGGATTTAATGATCATGACCTTAGTCTTGTCAGTATTAATAATCATCCCCGTATTGAAGCAAAAATCCTTGAGGATTCTTAGTTGCTTTCCAAGATATCACCAGCATAGAGTCCATACATAAAATAAAATAACATAAAGTCCATACATAAAATAAAACATAGAAACGTATAAATTTATTATTATACATCATATTTTTTTAAAATTGATCAACAATTTGTTTAAATCTAAATATTAACTTTTTACCTCATTGTAAATCTTTCTTTACTATATTTTTATATAAACTAAAAACCTTAATTATTAAAATATTTAGTTGACATAAAATCTATATCAAAATAAAATGAAAAAACTTATAAATTTGTTATTATAATAATTTATATATCGTGTAGTGTAGAT
>ML833515.1:8460-51575 GCA_009831015.1 Picea engelmannii
CTGAAGGGGGGGGCTCTAGAATGAAAAAAATCTAGGTGGGACCCATCGCAATGCGGCATCACCTCATTACGTCCAAACTCCCCCTCTCCAAACATTTACCGCCTATCAGTGTTACAATTCACCACCACCCTCTGGAAGTTCCACGTCACGACCCCGTCATCATGTCCCATCCATCTAACCATTACAGATCATATCTTTCGCATTCACCTTCCAATCACCAGTCCACATGTCGACCAGAGGTACACTTAAGACGTCCTTCATCCTACACTCTTGCGCTCTAAACGACCTATTGGCCATTTATGACTGGCCACATACTCGTTTTCCATCTAACATGTCCTTGTTCACCCAAACGGATACCCGTCCACTCAAATTCAACCCTGTTTCGGTCATCTCCCATTCCATTCACATTCCCTGCGTATCAAGAGATTCATTTTCCTCTGCCTCTACAATTCCTCATCCAACCACAGCCATTACCACTAACATTTTGTTTGAATTACAGGTACTCTTCACAGCAATGGCGCCAAAATCCAAGAAGTCATAATCCGAGGAAAATCCTTTCCTCCCACCTCCTGTCGACCTCGACAAGATCCCATTGGCCGACAAAGATCATCTGATATCGGACACAAGGTGTTAAGTTGACTTCACAGATTTTTTAGTCGTGGCTCAAAGACACTTTCTTAGAACAGAGCGATGAAATCAGGCTTTGGGAGTCCAATCTTCCTTTATATATTTTCCCCCAGGTCCATCATTTCCCAAAATTTGCCCTCAAATGCCAAGCTCATTACCTTCCTGACCAGAGAGTCATAGTGTCGTCATCAGGAGAAAAATTGTTCTTCATCATGCCAGAGGCCATTGATCAGATGATGTAGATACCCAGAAATGAATCTGCCTCCCCTTTCAATCTTGAAATCATAATAGAGTTATACCAGAAATTATTTTTTCCTCAAAGAGCCCAAATATTTGAATTTTTCCTCCCACGGGATGCTCAGTTCCCCCAATCAAATCCCCCCTATCCTTCCTCCCTGTTCTCAGAAAAGGGAAACCAAGCCATTTCATCACTCTATTGTCTACTTGGTTATTTTTCAGACGCATGGGTGGATGAGCCTATATTGGGTTTTCTGTCCATTTTCTCTACCGAGGAAAAATCCACCACTCAGTTCGACTACATCACTTTCCTGGTGGAGAACATTCACAAGCAGTTTTCACAGTTTGCCACAGAGAGCATGTTTCGGTACTCATCCATCATGTCTTACATGTTCATCTTTTTTCAGGTGGATAGGCTCTATTTCTCAATGTAGAAGATGGACAAGGAAGGAAAACCTCAAGCAGTCACATTATGGACGTCGTTGCTCAGGAGAAACTCCACTGAGTTCACTTTTAAACAATTCATTGAATTTTTTTATCATCCAGTTGTAGGCATGCTTAGTGGAAGACCTGAGCCAAGAATAAATGAAGAAATTCAAAGAGTTCTGCACCTTTCAGATCTAGCAAAGACTGGAGATTGGTTTCTATACCAGAATCACACAGAAATCAGAGTGTATGGGTGTGAACTAGCTCCATACAAGTTGCCTAAGTATGTTTCTATTTGAATATTCGCACTAGAATATATTCGTCAGATGATAAACTCAGATAACATCCATTTTGTGTCTCTGAAGAAAAAACAACAGATGAGGATCAAAGGACAAACAGGCCCATTTATCTGCAACAGTCGAGTTGTTGGGGAGGAGGCAGACAAATTATTGAAGGAAATGAAATTCAACACTAGTTTTATTTGGAGATATGACCCTAGTGGGATCATTGCAGAGATGAGATCCAAGAACAAAAGTTCACCCTATGCCCACACCCTCAAGCCAGAAATCGAAAAATATGTGAACCAGACAGAATGGGAAGTAAATACTCTGGTAGATACAGAGCCATAGGAATCTCTTTCAGTATCTATTTCACTAACTACCACTCCAAGGGCACCCAAGGAAAAAAGACCAAGAAAGGATGATTCACCTTCAATCACTGAGGTATCAGCAGAAGAATACTGGGTATACAACAAGAAACCCAAAACCACTCATGCTACTCACATGTATGGTGAGGAAGAGCCCTACTCTACCATAGTGACTGAGAGAAGATAGCAGGTGGTGTCAACTTCTTCTTCGAAGAAGCAGATAGAAATGGTTGTGACTACCTAAACTTCACAAGGTTTTGTACCCCTAAGCATTTTTGAAAAATATGAAATTATTAAAAAGAAGAACCAAACACTGACCAATAGCACCTACTCTGAGTTTTGGAAGCAAACTTCCACAGCACAGCACAGACTATTGTCAGCATTTGACACAGAGAAAGGAAGAATGCATCTTGCATTTCTACAAGCAGAGGTGCCTCAACCCAAAGAAATCACTTATTACAAGAAGTCAACTATTGTTTTTGACACCAAACAAGTACATCCACCTGATCAGATGGACTTGCACAGACAGACTGGAGAAATGGTTTTCTCCACATTAGCACATGCTTTTGCTACAGCATCAAAGTTACAGGTGTATTTAAGCAATTTTCAAACCCAATTGAAGTTGGAGAATATATCCTCTTTTGCAAAGGATAATAGAATAAAATCCTTGGAGGAGTTGGTGCTCAAGATTGGGTATGAATCCTTGAATGTTAAAGCAACAGAGGAAATGTTGAAGAAAAAGAATGTTGACATTGCATATTTGAAAAAACAATTGAAATTTCCACCAACAGAGGATTCACAAGCTAAAGAGGTAGCTGAGGCGGAAAACGAGAAAGAAGAATTGTTGAAGCTTATCATGCAGCAGAACGCACAGCTCAGAGAAATGGAGATAGAGTTGGAAAAATTATTGAAAGAAAAGGAACAAATGACACCAATGGAAGTCATTCCATTGACTACAGTTCCCATTGCAGAAGTAAGTACAGTAGCAGTTCCAACAACCACTACAGCACAAATTCCATCAGCAGCCCCATTGACAGCACTGGAAAAAAATATGGAGTTAGCAAAATCCACGTAGGAAACGACTCTGCAAGGAACAGAGATCAATAGGTTGAAAATGGAGATTGAAAATCTATAGGAACTCAAGTATTCTTTCCAAACAAGATAGAATGTTGAGAGACAGGTGTCAAAGAAACTCAAGAATGAAATACAACAGCTCCAGAAACAAACAGTGGCAGGCAAGACATTAGTAGAGGCTACGGAAAACATATGGACAGATATTGCAAAATCCATAAATGAAATTTGGCCCATGGTGCAAATCATGTTCGAGCAACATGATCTGGTGTTAAAGAGTAGGCAAGCCATTGATAGGATAAGAACAAATTTGGGTGAGATGCCCTCAGCGGCCAACGAGATCATCAAGTTTCTGAACTCCAAAACCAAAGAAGAGCTGGAAGAATTGAAATTCAAAGATAGAACAGAGACTATCCTTGAGGTAAAAAGAGTATTGACTAAAAGGGGATTGATGTTACAGTTGTAGGAAAAGGCTCAGAACATGGACATTGGAGTTCAAAGATTTTTTAGCAAGATTGAAGCCTTACAGAAAAAGGGTCTTCCTAATCTACGTGTCCTAAATGATAAACTAATGACTCTATCTGATTACAAGCAAAATATCGCCACCGTGGCCAAATATAGTTCCAGAATCACACAGAAATCAGAGTGTATGGGTGTGAACTAGCTCCATACAAGTTGCCTAAGTATGTGTTTGTTCGAATATTCGCACTGGAATATATTCGTCAGATGATAAACTCAGATGACATCCATTTTGTGTCTCTGAAGAAAAAATAACAGATGAGGATCAAAGGAAAAATAGGCCCATTTATCTACAACAGTCGAGATGTTGGGGAAGAGGTGGACAAATTATTGAAGGAAATGAAATTCAACACTAGTTTTATTTGGAGATATGACCCCAGTGGGATCATTGTAGAGATGAGATCCAAGAACAAAATTTCACCCTATGCCCACACCCTCAAGCCATAAATCGAAAAATATGTGAACCAGACAGAATGGGAAGTAAATACTCTGGTAGATACAGAGTCATAGGAATCTCTTTCAGTATCTATTTCACTAACTACCACTCCAAGGGCACCCAAGGAAAAAAGACCAAGAAAGGATGATTCACCTTCAATCACTGAGGTATCAGTAGAAGAATTTCAAGTATATAGCAAGAAACCCAAAACCACTCATGCTACTCACATGTCTAGAGAGTAAGAGCCCTACTCTACCACAGTGATTGAGAGAAGACATCAGGTGGTGTCAACTTCTTCTTTGAAGAAGCAGACAGAAATAGCTATGACTACGCAAACTTCACAAGGTTCTGTACCCCTAAGCATTTTTGAAAAATATGAAATGATTAAAAAGAAGAACCAAACACTTACCAATATCACCTACTCTCAGTTTTGGAAGAAAATTTCCAAAGAACAGCACAGACTATTGTCAACATTTGACACAGAGAAAGGAAGAATGCATCTTGCATTTCTGCAAGCACAGGGGCCTCAAACCAAAGAAATCATTGATTACGAGAAGTCAACTATTGTTTTTGACACCAAACAAGTACATCCACCTGATCAGATGGACTTGCACAGACAGACTGGAGAAATGGTTTTCTCCACATTAGCACATGCTTTCGCTACAGCATCAAAGTTACAGGTGTCTTTAAGCAATGTTCAGACCCAATTGAAGTTGGAGAAGATATCCTCTTTTACAAAGGATAATAGAATAAAATCCTTAGAGGAGTTGGTGCTCAAGATTGGGTATGATCCCTCGAATCTTAAAGCAACAAAGGAAATGTTGAAGAAAAATAATGTTGACATTGCATCTTTGAGAAAACAATTGAAATTGCCACCAACAGAGGATTCACAAGCTAAAGAGGTAGCTGAGGCAGAAAACGAGAAAGAAGAATTGTTGAAGCTTATCATGCAACAGAATGCACAGCTCAGAGAAATGGAGATAGAGTTGGAAAAATTATTGAAAGAAAAGGAACAAATGACACCAATGGAAGTCATTCCATTGAGTTCATTTCCCATTGCATAAGTATGTACAGCAGCAGTTCCAACAACCACTACAGCAGAAATTCCATCAGCAGCCCCATTGACAGCACTGGAAAAAACTGTGGAGTTAGCAAAATCCATGGAGGAAATGACTCTGCAAGGAATAAAGATCAATAGGTTGAAAATGGAGATTGAAAATCTACAGGAACTCAAGTCTTCTTTCCAAACAAGATACAATGTTGAGAGACAGGTGTCAGAGAAACTCAAGCACAAAATACAATAGCTCTAGAAACAAATAGTGGCAGGCAAGACATTAGTAGAGGCTAAGGAAAACATATGGACAGATATTAAAAAATCCATAAATGAAATTTGGCCCATGGTGCAAATCATGTTTGAGCAACATGATCTGGTGTTAAAGAGTATGCAAGCCATTGACAAGATAAGAACAGATCTGGGTGAGATTCCCTCAGTGGCCAACGAGATCATCAAGTTTTTGAACTCCAAAACCAAATAAGAGCTAGAAGAATTGAAATTCGAAGACTGAACAAAGACTATCCTCGAGGTAAAAAGAGTATTGACTAAAAGGGGATTGATGTTACAGTTGGAGGAAAAGGCTCAGAACATGGACACTGGAGTTCAAATATTTTTTAGCAAGATTGAAGCCTTACAGAAAAAGGGTCTTCCTGATCTACGTGTCCTAAATGATAAACTAATGACTCTGTCCAATTACAAGCAAAGGATCACCACCGTGGCCAAAGACAGTTCCAAGTTTTCAGGGATACAGGGCAGCATCACAGGAAAAGCATTCTTGGAGACTCTGCAGCATGACCTCAACATTCAGCACGAGATCAAGTATGTCTTCATCATCAAGCTGACTTTTGCTAAATACACCGAGATGGATGAAGTTTACCACCGGTTATTGAAAATTACCATCCCAAGCACACAAAGATGAGATGAGTTGTGCGATTTGATTGAGTAAAGGCAGAGCCTCATCCATCTCATCATCCATCTCAACAACCATCTCAGCACCCAGCTTAGTGTCTAGCACAGTTGAAGTCATCCAAATGACTCAACAATGGTCTTCCCCGAAATCAGCATGAGAGATTCATCACATCATCATCAGTTACTACATTTTTGCATCTTGTTAGATTAGTTAGTTAGACTCTAACTCTTTCATGTCCTGATCATTAATGATAGGGTCATTGTAACTTTTATTATAAATATTCCAGACTTAGAAGTAGGAAGGGTTGTTGATCTTTACACCCGAGCAAGCTCTAGTTGTTGTAATTTTTGTCAAGAAGTTGTTCCAGTAATACAAAGAGAAGTTTCATAGGATTCCTGCGTGTCAATTGTTGGTGAAGTTCCCGCTGTCTGCGTATAAGTTTTGTCTTTCTCAGTTATCATATTGTCTCTCTGAAATCTAATCTTTAAAAGAAGTTAAAGTTGTAGAATTTACCATTGTGTACTCTATTATTTATCTTTTATAGATTTAAATGTTTTTCCTCTCATGTTATAACAAAGAAATTCTTAAATGCTTTTTGTTTTAACTGATATCTCACCTTTTCAGCAATACACCATTTTTATTTCTAAAGAATCTAGCATTAGCACTATCTCACCCTGTGAAACGAATCTTGTAATGTTGTCTTTAACTTATATCTTTTAAAAACAGACCCCATAGCCCAATGGAAGTGTAATTGATATTCATCCACTTCATTCAAAAACAATACAAACAACTCGGTTATATTCTTTCTAACTAGCCTAAAATCTTTGAAAACTCAAACAAATCTAGAACTCACAGAGAGATCCCTCTTTGAAACTGGTAGGGGTAGCTTCCAGTTTCAAAGCGATTGGTTAAGGTTACCTCTGATAAGTTTCTTCTTACCTCATAATAACCTCTAGGAATTTAAAGAGTGATAACATAAATGGCGACCATACTGGGGAAGAACTAAAACAAACTTTCCACCCCTTGTTTCTTTCCCCTGGAACAAAGACGACTTTATTTCTGGAAAAAACACAAACTTTAATCTTTACCTAGAAATAATGTTCAGAGGTTGTTAAATTTTGTGCATAAATAACCAAAATCTCCAAAGGTAGAATAAAATCAACAGTTCTGGCTCCCAAAAGAATTTCTACCAGATCTCAACCTGACCCAGAACTTGCAAAAGTAATATATAATCCCAAAAGACTACTCAGGACAAAAACCACTGTAGAAATTTTGAGGAGTAACAGCATGCTTCTGAGGTATTTTTTCATCCCAAAAAAGTTAGTTGTTCTTCCAGACCTTGAGTCTGAGATACCCTTTCGAGCAAGTATTCTCAGGACAAAATCTGGTAGTTTTGTCAGTGAAATGATCTTAGACCAAACCGTTTTTCATCCCTGGACCCCTGAGATACTTTCTCCTAGAACTGAAGTTGAGCAACTTTTTCACTCCAAGACTAATAAGCTCTAAGACCTAGTCACAAATCTTGGTCAGGCATTAGACAAGCTCCATCTTCAGCAGTCCGTCGAACTTTCTGTTTTAACCATCACTGCAGTTTCTACTAAAATTACACCAGGTCACTCCATTCCTCCAAGCCCTCTGTCCTCTATATCTTCAGGCATTTCCTCTCTTGTCACACAAGTTGTTGTTCAGCCTCCTCCACCAATCATGGCAGCAAGATATGCTCCGTTGGTATTGGTTTCTCCTTTACATGACATTCCCTAAGATTATCAAACTAGACTTCCACAGTTCGATAGTACCAGCCCCTTGAATGCGCAACAACATGTTGACAAAATGAACGATTACGTTGACCTGCAAGAAGTAGACGAAGTTGATGTGCAGATGAGATTATTCTCACAAAGCCTAACTGGAGATGTGAAAAAGTGGTTCAAAACTTTATGTGTTGCTGCCATTACTGACATTATTGTTTTCCATCAGACTTTCCTAGATCGGTGGGAGGTAAAGAAAAATCCTCTCCAAATTCTGTCGGAGTATGAGAACATCAAAGGGAACCAAGGAGAGACAGTGCAAAATTACTGCACTTGTTTCAACAATCTATACAATGTTATCCCGACTAAAATTAAACCACCACAAGGTTTGGCATTAATAAAGTTCCTTGATGGTTTTGATGCTAACATGTCGTATCAATTAAGGGAAAGAAATGTAGCAACTCTGGAAGACATGCAAAAAAGTGTCGTCAATGTAGAAGCAAATCTTTTGGCCAGAAGGGTCGGGCAGAGAACAGAAAAGAGGGTCACCATCAAGGAAGAACCTTCTACTTCCTCATCTGATGCCAAATTAGATTCTCTAACCAGAGCTATGGAGAAAATGATGGAGAGACTCACCATAACTGACAGGAACCCACCTAGGGAGAACTAAGCTTCCCCTCAAATCAAAAACTTGAACTTTAGGAGAAATCCACCCCATATTAGACAAAGAGATCCTAGGGATCAACGGGAACAACGGGGACCTGATCAGCAGATTAGACCACCTCTCCAGGAAAACTATGTTGATGATGGGGAGGAAGTTATTGAGGAGTTTGATGATGATCATATAAATCTAATGGGTGATCATGATCATGATCATGAGTCTATTTTCCTCACCCAAGAAGAACATGAAATCTTTCTCCTTTCGCAAATAGAGGTGAATGAGGAAGCTGAGAAAACAGAACAGCAAGCCTTTGAGAACGCTATAATGGAGGTTCACAGGCAATATAACCTGAGGAGTAAGAAGACTAATGAGAATTCTCTGAAGAAGGTTGTTGAAACCAAGAAAACCTCATAAAACCTTCCCAAGAAAACCCCTGAGAAGAACAACATTGAACCTCTTGTGCAAAAAACTCCAAAAAATCTTAAGAAAACAAGTCGAACAGAAGTTTCAACAACCATTCAAACAGGTGCACATGTCCATAGAGTTTCTATCGATAAATTAGAAGTACGGAGTTTAAACAAAACCATCGTTCCTTTCAGCCTCGAAGGAGAACTAGCAAAATTAAAGATTCATATTTCCTTATCCGAGTTGATGAATAAGAACGCTTATAGGTCTCAGGTGATGAAAGCTTTAAGCATCGAACCTGATATAGATACCAAAGCCTTGGATGTTAGATTTTTACACCACTCTGACACAGTAAACCTTGTCGATGATTAACCTGAGCTCTTGTTTGGCTCTGAAGTTGATGGTCAAACTAATAATGGCATTATGGCTCCTTTTTACATCAGCCTAAATATCCACGATCTGATATTACACAACGTTATGCTAGATTCAAGCGCCTCTCACAACCTAATGCCTAAAGCTGTGATGGAAATGTTGGGACTCGAGGTCACCAGAGCCTACAAAGATTTGCATTCTTTCGACTCCAGCAAGGTCAAATGTATAGGCCTGATTAAAGACTTATGCATCACCTTGGCTCAAATTCCGATGAAAAGTTTGGTGATTGACATCATCATGGCAGATATTCCCCCCAAGTATGGTATGTTGCTATCAAGGTCTTGGGGAGCTAAATTGAGAGGAACCCTGTAGCTAGATATGTCCTACGCCACCATTCCGGTTTTCAACCAACAGAGAAGACATTACAGGGAAACATTGATGAAGTATATGGTCAGTAGTCAAGAAAAACCACACAATTACACATTATATTCCGCACACTCTGACATGGATTCTTTCATTCTATATAATGATGGTGATCTTGAAGAACAAATTGCACAATTGGAAGATGATGCACCTGACCCAAAGGATGATAAAGCTACTGTCGAAGTAAGAAACCCCATGGTTGAAGAAAATGAGGAACTGCCAACAGACTTCTGGAGCATGGACTTCAATGGTGTTGTGAGTAAAGAAGGAGCTGGAGCCAGAGTGTGGATGCATAACCACAGATCAAAGTACTCCGAGAATCATTCCTATAAACTAAACTTTCAATGTACTAACAACATAGCCGAGTGCGAGGCTTTAATGCTCGGCCTGAAATTAGTGAAGAAAGTTGATGCTAAGCAGATAATGGTAAGGGGTGATTCTGAATTAATTATCAAGCAAATCAAAGGTGAGTATGCAGCAAAACATCCCAGACTTAGAGCCTATAGAAACGTTGTTTTGGATGCTCTCTAATGCTTTACTAAGGTTGATTTGTAGGCAATGCCTAGAGGACAAAATATACTCGCAGACAGACTGGCCACATCAGCAGCTACCTATAAAATCCCTTTTTGTCCCACTCACAAGTACACAGTGGAGGTGAAGTGCAAACCCACCATTCTTGATAACATCAGATATTGGCAGGTATTTGGAAATGACGATCAAATTGAAGATTTCCTACAATGTAAAAATGATTTCAAATGTACGAACATAGATTTAGAATAGGATGAAGAAGTTGTAAATAAATCTGTTTTTGAGAATGGTAGTGTAAATACAATAGATGCTGAAAAAATCAATGAAAAGGATGAAGATTTTGATATCCTGCAGTTGAAAAATAATGTGTTACCTAGAGGTTTAGTTCCGTTGGAAGACTTGTTTGATTTTAACGATGTAGCCAAAAAACTGAAAAATTGAAGCTAGCGGTAAAGAGGTTGAAGACTGTAACATAGGAACAGAAGAAAATCCCAAAATGATAAAACTATCTAAATCACTACCACCAGAGAAAAAAAGAAAATACATTGAACTTTTTAAGGAATATATAGATGTTTTCGCCTAGGGCTATGAGGACTTAAAATCCTATGACACAAGCATCATACAACACCGGATTCCCATAAAAGAAGAACATAAACCTTTTAGACAGAAACTTAGGAGAATTAATCCCAAGTTGCTTCCCCTGATAGAGAAAGAAATCAAGAAGATGTATGATGCCAAGATTATAGTCCCCTTGAGGTTTTCCAAATGGGTTTTTAATCTAGTTCCAACCAAGAAGAAAATTGGCGAGATCAAGATCTGTATAGATTTCATAAATCTTAACAAAGTCTCCCTCAAAGCTAATTACCCTTTACCCAAAATGGACCATATTTTACAAAGGGTGGTCAGATCTAGTAGGATCTCCTTACTGGACGGTTTCTCTGGTTACAACCAAGTCCTGTTCCACCTGGAAGATCAAGAGAAGACATATTTTACCACACCCTGGGGTACCTTCATGTATGTGAAGATGCCTTTCGGTCTGATGAACGCTAGAGCTGCTTTCCAAAGAGAAATGGATATTTCCTTTATGGATGACATTGGGAAATTTATAGTCATTTATCTAGATGATGTAACTGTTTACTCCAAATCCGACGAAGAACATTTGCTCCACCTCAGACATGTGTTTGAGAAGTGCAGGAAATTTGGGATTTCATTAAATCCTAAGAAAATCCTTTTCGGGTTAAAGGAAGGTAAACTATTGGGACACATAATCTCAAAATATGGAATTAAAATAGATCCCAGCAGGATAGAAGCTATCCAGAAGGTGGAACACCCTAGGAACATCAAATAATTTCAATCTTTCATTCACAAAATAAATTTCCTTAGAAGATTCATACCAAACTTGGTCGAGCTTCTCAGGAATATTACCAATATGTTGAAAAAGGACACAAAAATCAAATGGAACGTCGAGTCCAAACAGTCATTTGAGCAAGTGAAACATGCTCTCACCCAAGATCCAGTTTTGATTAGCCCAGACTATACCAAAGACTTTTCTCTTTTCTCTTTCGCATCTGAGCACACTATAGCAACAGTAGTGTTGCAGAAAAACAATGAAGGGTATGAGCAACCCATAGCCTTTTTCAGCAAAGCTTTAAGAGACGCAGCGTTGAATTATAACATTATGGAGAAACAAGCCTTCACCTTGGTAAAGGCTATAAAATATTTTAAGGTCTATATTATCCATTCTCACACAATTGCATACGTCCCAAACACAGTGGTTAAAGATATTCTGACCTAGGATAATCCGGATGGCAGAAGACGAAAATGGATTGCAGTCATTCTGGAATATGACATTGAGATAAAACCTACTAAATTGATCAAAGGATAGGGTTTGTCCAAACTAATGGCTGAGTCTAATTTCCATGCTTTAGATATTAAATTTTTGGCTACAGTAGACGGACTGGAAGAGCAAGAGACTCCAAACATAAAAGAGGCATTCTTAAATTCCCCTTGGTACATAGACCTCATTTGCGTACTCCACAATTTAAAAGCTCCTCTAGGTTTGACTAAGACCAAATCTATATTTATTAAATTGAAATCATTGAAATTTTGTATTCTGGAAGGCAATCTCTATTGGAAAGATCTTGGTGGTATCTTGCTTAATTGCTTGTTAAAAGATGAAGATGACAAAGTTCTTCAAGATTTCCATGCAGGAGACTGTGGTGGGCACCTGAGCTAGAAGACCACAGCTAACAAGATTCTAAGAGTTGGTTTTTACTGGCCTACTCTGTTTTTTGGCGTTCACCAAAAGGTTACTTCTTGCCACTAGTGTCAGATTTTTGAAGGGAAAAGGAAGATTCTGCCACTCCCAATGAAACCCATCTCTGTTGAATCTCCTTTCCAATAGTGGGGACTAGACTTCATTGGTGAAATACATCATCCCTCTTCGGGCCAACATAAATGGATCCTCACGGCCACAGACTACTTCACCAAGTGGATCAAGGCTATACCATGCAAGAAATCTATTGATTCTATCATCATCAAGTTTTTAGAAACTAACATTTTGTCTCATTTTGGATGCCCCAGAAAAACTATAATTGATAATGCAGCGGCTTTCAGATCCAAAAGGCTCATAGATTTTTATAATCAATATCATATTACTTTGGGACACTCAATGGCTTATTATCCACAGGGAAATGGGTTAGTTGAGTCTTCTAACAAAAGTCTAGAGAACATCCTCAGAAAGACACTGCAGGAAAACAAGAAATCGTGGCATAATAAGTTGGTTTTCACACTCTAGGATGATAATATTAGCACCAAAAGATTGATTGGTATGTCTCCATATCAATTGGTGTATGGAATTGAGGTAGTTTTTCCCCTTTCATTAGGAGTTCCAGTCATGAAACTATTGCAAGAAACACAAGAAGAACCAAACAATGTCCAGTGAAGAATAAATCAAATGATCCACCTAATGCAATCCAGAGAAGAAGTTTACAACAGAACTCAAGTGATCCAGGAAAATATTAAAAAGATTTATGACAAGAGAACCAAAGAGGATAACTTTGAATTGGGTGATCTAGTTTTGAGGTGGGACTCCAGAAATGAAGATAAAGGTAAACATGGAAAGTTTGATAGCTTGTGGAAGGGTCCTTACACCATTCAAGCCTTCAGAGGAAATAATGTTTTTCTACTTGCCAATCGTGATGTATCAGACCTGCCAGGGGGACCCATAAATGGCAGGATGTTGAAGCATTACTTGCCACCTCAATAGAGAGATCACTATTCCATTCCATTGTATATATCATTTCTTTTACAAGTCTTTTAGGTGTAGGTGTTGTTGTTCAGGTGTTTGAAGCCCATAGAGAAGGCCCTAAGACAATGAATAATACCATCAAAGTTTCAAAATAAAGCAAGTCAGGTGGCAAAAGAAACTCTTGAGGAAGTTTTTCAAGACAACAAGAAACAGGATTCTTGGCATATCACAAGGAGGATACCATCCCAAGGTGGAGTCGTTGTTATAAACCTATAATTTATAGGATCAACTGTTGATTGTATTTTTGTTCCCTTCAGTGTTTTTGATTTGTAGAGATTATTACATCCTGAAAAAGAAAGAAAAGAAAATGAGAAAAGAATAAAAGAGGGCATAAAAGAAATTAAATAAAGCCCCATGCACTAACAATGGCTTGATCCATACAGTCTAAGCATGGACAACTCCTTTTAAATTGATGTTGATAGTCTTGGTGAATAAGCTTGACTATACTGTCTAATCTTGGTCAAAATGATAGGTTAGTTAGTGAATAAATTTGACCAAACAGCCTAATCTTGGTCAAATATCCCCTAGGTAGAGTATTTTCTTAGTCCAACAGTCTAAGCTGGGATAAAGGTGAAAATGATGTAGGTTAGGACATAGGTTAAACAGCTTCTTTTCAATAAATATGTATGATGATTGATGAAAAATGCAAGATTTTGGATGATGAAGTGTTTTTCTAACCCCATGGTGATAAAGAGCAGAAGAACCAGTGCACAAAACCCATAAAATGTCATTAAGCCTAAGTCTCGTGCCATATGTCGAATCGTGCCCTGGAAAATTAAAGATCGGGCCTAGATCTATGACTGAGCGGTGAGCGCCCAGATCTACAGCTCTGAAAAGATTTCGAACCCCCCCGATCGTTCGACCTTTAACGGTGGGGAGGGGGTCCGAAAAGATGTTTAAAATGTGCACTCAGATCTACATCCATCCCACTAGCATGCAATTGGACGGTCCACGGAAGATTCCAGACCCCCCCCCCAACCATTCTGCTTTTAACAGAGGGGGGTGTCTGACATGATGTTAAACAATGCACCCAGATCAACTGTTGATCCAACTTCGCCCATATCATTGGTCAGCTAGGAATCCCAGACCCCCCTGACTATTANGGGGGGGGGGGGGGGGGTCTGGAATGAAACAAATCCAGCCGGGCCCCATCGCAATGCGGCGTCACCTCATTGCGTCCAAACTCCCCCTATCCAAACATTTACCACCTATCAGTGTTAAAATTCACCACCACCCTTTGCAAGTTCCACATCATGACACTGTCAGCATGTCCCATCCATCTAACTGTTATAGGTCATATCTTTCTCGTTCACCTTCCAATCACCAGTGCACACGTCGACCAAAGCTACACTTCAGACGTCCTTCATCCTACACTCTCACGCTCTAAATGACCCGTTGTCCATTTATGACTAGCCACATACCCATTTTCCATATGACCTGTCCTTGTTCACCCAGATGGATACTCATCCACTCAAATTCAACCCCATTTCGATCATCTCCCATTCCATTCACATTCCATGTGTATCAAGAGATTCATTTTCCTCCGCCTCTACAACACCTCATCCAACCACAACCATTACCACTAACATTTTGTTTGAATTGCAGGTACTCTTCACAGCAATGGCGCCAAAATCCAAGAAGGCAGAATACGGGGAAAATCCTTTCCTCCCACCTCCTGTCGACCTCGACAAGATCCCATTGGCCGACAAAGATCATCTGATATCGGACATAAGGTGCGAAGTTGACTTCATGGATTTGCAGTCGTGGCTCAAAGACACTTTCTTAGATCAGAGAAACGAAATAGGGCTCTAGGAGTCCAATCTTCCTTTATATCTTTTCCCCCAGGTCAATCATTTCCCTAAATTTTTCCTCAAATGCTAGGTTCATTACCTTCCTGACCAGAGAGCTGTAGTCTCATCATCAGGAGAAACTATGTTCTTCATCATGCTAGAGGCCATTGATCAAATGATGCAGACACCCAGAAATGAATCTGCCTCCCCTTTCAGATTTGTGATTTGCACATACCTGAAATGTCAAAACAACTTGACACTTGTCATTATCCAATTGTGCCATGTGTCCTTGCTGACGTAGTATTGCTGATGTGGATCTCCTTATGTGGCACATGTTTTTCTCACAAATATAACGGTTGTCCTAACTCTTGAAATGTATCTCAGATCAAAAACTGAGAGTGAATTCGGACCTTCGTCCTTCAGGACTTTTGACATTTCTTGTTGGTGAAACTCCTGAAGCAATTCTCCCAGAGTGACGTAACTTGCTTACATCACTTGTTGTCATGGCACGAGCCAATTTCATCTTGACATTGTCATCATCTAATTATGCCATGTGTATTTGCTGACATGGTCTGCCACATGTCTTTTGTTGTTGTGGTCTACTGACGTGGTCTACTACATGTATTTTGTTGTCCTGGTTTGATGACATGGTCTGCCACATGAATTTTGCTATCATGGTCTTCTAACGTGGTCTGCCATGTTTCCTTGTAGGCGTGGTCTATTGCGTGTACTTTTTGACATGGTCTGTTGATCAACAACCCTGATCCAATGGTCATCATATGTCCTCCAAATCCTATGGTCCTTATCCATTTCAGATTTTTGGGCTTCGGGTATTTCGAATCTCAAACTGAATTCTTGAAGTGAAATTTCTTTGGACCATAAACTCCTCGCAACTTTAGACCTGAACTAAACGTTGTTCATCGATCATGTTCTTAGATCGATGGCTCGATCTATCTACGGTGTTTCTCTTATGGCTTATCCTATCCTTCCACTTAGAATGATCCAATGGTTGACGAAAATTTTCATAAATGAGATCTCATATCTTACCTCGCTTATCCTATCCTTCCACTCAAGAATGATACGACGGTTGGAAAGAATTCAGTTTTGATCCGACGGCTGACAGGTATTTGGATAATCAATTCTCAACCCTTTCATCTTATCCTATCCTTCCACTAAAATGTGATCCAACGGTCGTGAAGACACTCGAAGAAGATCCACAATCAAGGATGATTGTGGAACCACAACTTGTGAGTGGTTTAACTCGTCACAAAAACTCCACAATTTGAAGTTGTGTGTTGTTGGTGATTCAACCACAATCGTCAATATTTGAGGCTATAAGATCTGATAGTCTTGAGTAATTGTGGGATTGGAAATAACACGATATGTATTTCTCCTTTCTATCTCTGCAATCTATCCATGTCGTTGATCTGGCGATTGCGCATCTGACGTTCATGACTTAATCTGACTTAAACAGATCGTTTGTTGGATCAACCTGAGTCATCAATATTTGATTCTATGATATCTGACGATCTAGACCAATTACGGGATTGGAACTAGAGAGTTGTTTAATTCTCCTTCTGATCTCCACAATTTATGCATGTCATTGATCTGGCTTGTAGATCTGATGGTCGCGATCCTTCAACATTCCTCAAGCCCACGGTCACTCATATGACTGACGTCCATTTATATGAGATGATAAACATGGCCAATTTCTTGATCGGACGGTTGTTGAGGCTTCTCACTTCTGAGATTACGCTTTTCCTTCCAAGATTTGATCTTTGCATTTGCTAACCCTCCTGAGCTTTTATCATAGGAACATTGTTTATCCTATCTTGATCAACAATAATCATGAATTGCTTCATAGTGTTCACTTCTTATGCTAATTGATATATAGTGCAATGTTCTCTTCCTTCTGATCTTTGATCTTCATTTGCTTATGTATTTCATTTTCCCTTCTGAGCTTTGGTCTTCATATTGTTCGCTTCTTCTACTAACTAATATATTTTTGAAATCAATGAAAATCTCTTCTATGGTAAATCATAATGATAATTCATCATAACAACAAATCATCGCATCGACTGTTGACATCAATGAAAATATGTCCAGCAGAGAGGATCACTCATCAGATCCACTAAAATGGGATCTCCAAGATATTTAGGGAGAAAATATCTCTTAAGGATTTTAGGGAGGAAACATCTCTCAAGGATTTTAAGGAGGAAATATTTCAACCATCCATGAGATCCTCAACCTCCCCTTAAAAATAGGAAACCAAATGTGAGGTGGATTCTCACACTAAATTAATTTCCTTTTTATGAATATTAATAATTAATTTGTGTGCACATAGTATTTGGACCTTCATATAATATATTTCCCCTCCACGTTGACTAGGGATTGTGACATATGTTACATCATGGTGTCAAGGTGTATGCGACACTTAGCAAGGTGCATATGACACTTTTATGACACTTGCTACACTTAGGGTGAGGTACCTAGGTGTGGTAATTTGATGTGTAACAGAATTCCCCCTAAAGTGTGAGGTCAAAAGAGAAAATCATGGTCGAAACACTTTACAATTATTCGATGCAAGGGCATGGAGTTGGAGAACCTGGAAGAAGTTGCAAACAACCATCAAACAGTATTAATATATGTTCCATTTCTGAGGCGGGCATACCTATGCTCGGAATACAAGATGACTCAAAGAATGGTCGATGACCAAAATATTTTGAATGCATGAAAAATATTGATTAAGGATATGGCCACTAGAGATACAATGTGGATCCATACCTCCATGAAATGAATTGATCGTAGCCACAAGAAATACATAGTGGAGCTATGAGATGATAAAATATATCCATGGACCAATACAATGTGGATCTATGTGACAGTCCATATATCAACATGATCAAATGATCTCCTTCACATCCTGGGCAAAGCAGATAACATAGTGAATGCTCAACCTAGGGTCTTCTTCCCAATCCTGATGTGGTACAAATCTATCCATGTGAATAGATGTTTTGATGTTGAACATGGTAGAAACCACTTGATTATCGGTCATTAAGGTAAACCATTAACAAGTGTGAGGGAAATCACTAGTGATGTCAATGACTCCCAAGGTACCCTAGTAAAATCCAGCAAATGTGAATAAATGAGTTGAAGTCGAACATTTGTGGAATCATCCGATCAGAGGTCAATGATGTAAACCTACTGTCGGAGGCAAGGAGCCCTGACATTGAGGCATTCAGGTCCCAAGGTACTAACTAGTTTCTAAGTCTAATTCATGGATGATGTGTTGAAGTCGATAGGAAAAGAATATTTAAAGGAGGGCCTTGATGACTCCCCCATCATCGGCATGAAACTGACATAGGAAATTGATGTAAGATGGTAAATTGAATGAGTATGGACAAACACATGAAATGGAAACTAGAAATACTATAGATGAATGGTTTGAAGTGAAACTTTCATTGAACATGATGAGGCACGACAACTGACTTGGAAGCATTGACTCGACGAGTACCAAAAATGAAATGTGACGAAAATAAGAGCACGTGTTGGCCCTCGACCAAGTTTTGAGGAAACATTGGTCGTGTTTGACCACTTTTGGGACTTCTACAGGCTGGTCAAAGATGGAGTGCCTAAGCAGAGATGAGATCTCGGTATCTCTCTTGTTTTGTGGGATTTTGGACCGAGCAAATGGTTTACTAGGGTTTATGTAACGGGTTATGGGATGTCGGCCCATAGGTTTACCCATGATTAGGCCCTTTGTAAATGTATAAATAAGTAGCTAAGTGATGTAAGAGGTGGTGATGATAGTTGGCTATGTGCACCATATGTTGTAAGTGTTATTGTTGGCTTACTGCAAGAGGTCGTAAGTGGCTTTGTGCAGACGGACTGTGTAAATTAGGGCTTTGTGCTACTAAGGAGTTGGCTATGTGCCTTGACCTGATTTTGGGAAGGAGGATCTGGTGCGCTGCGCACAGATCTCTTGTCCTCTGTGAAGTTCAGCTCTGTGGCTTTGTGCACAAGAGAAGATGAATGTAAGAATATTGAAGACTAATAAAGAAGAAGAATCCATTGGTGGATGTAGCCCCACACTGGGGTGAACCACGTATATCCTGTGTCTTGATGTGTTTTGTGCGATGTTGTTTATGTGTTTATCTTCTTAATGTTGTTGTTATAATGTATGATGAATGGATATGATGTTTTTTCTTAGTGCTTAATGGTATTAAATATAAATAAATTCTAGATCTAAGCTAATGCTATGTGCTAAGTGATTGTAAGTGATTGATCTTGATTGTTACCGCATTGATCTGTAATAAGGGTTTAATCTGCGATTTGAATGAAACTCATGAACTAATACTTATGGTTGTCTAAGTGCCCTGCTAAGTATTGTAATCACATATATGTGTCCCATCTTGGTTGTAGACACCTGAGTCCTGCAACCCCCCCTGCCTCTACCTCGGGTGAGACTTCATCTTCTTTGCAGGTGTTGCCGAAAGCGCTGGTATTTAGGGTTTTTTTGGTGCGATGTTGAAGCATTGAACCCTGGGTCTGCCCCTATGCCAACAAATGGTTTTGTTGTCGGGACCTGAAATTGTGTTTGCTTGGAACTGAAGAAAAGAGAAATCTATGTGCATAGATCTGTTGTTGTTGTGCGCAATATTCTACTTTACTTGTGAAGCTCTGTGCTAAGAAAGAAACTTGATATGAGGAAAAGAGGTAAGATCTTAAATATTTGTGCTCTAGTAAGGGTAAGATAAGTGGAAATTTTTGCTTCAAAAATATGAATCTAGATATGTTTGATAGAATTTGTCCTATTCTGAAAACTAGGGCACAGTTAGAAGAAAGAGTTGATCTGAATAAATTTGATAGAAATAGATAAAGATATGTTATTCCTATGCATAGAAAGAATTTTTGGACTAATAAGTGGATGCAGGAACCTAGAAAGAAGTTTTGCAGATTGCAGGTCTAGCATTGTGATCCCAGTCCGCAGTACAAGAGAGGTTGGGGATAGTTTAAAAGAAAGAGAGGATTGACACTATGTTATAAGTGAATAAGACTGAGACATCTTGCTAAGGAATGCCATGGTACAGGTCCTATTTGTCTTTTTTGTAAATCTATTGGTCATGAGGTTGAGGATTGTCCAAGAATGATTGCTAAAGTTGAAAAGATGAACATGAGATAAGAAAACTATAAATAAGGTCGAGAGACTAAGGATATGTTAGAGAATCAGAAAGAGAATGAATCAGAGAAAGCTCAGACTATGTTAGTACAATTAAAATAAGCAATGGATGACCACAAGGATGTCAATTTCTCAGAGATATTGAAAGAAAAATAGTGCATAGTTACAAGAATAGAAGACTTCGACATAGATTGTGTATTGGATGAATAAACACACGTAAATAGTATGCGAGAAAGCACTTGGGAAATTTTGGGGAAGCATGCTATGGTACCTTCATTGGGAAGGATAGGCTTGTTTAAAGGAAATATGATAACCCTATGTGGAAGAATTACTAATATACCTATGAGTACTCATGAAACATTGACAGAAGAGGACTTCGAATTTATTACGTTTGTTGAGAACAACGCCCCTTTTCCACTTTTATTAGGAAAGACATGGATTGAGAAGGATAAGATCAGAAGCAAAGCAGAGGAGGAAGCTACATAAAAAAAAAAAGCAAGAACTAAGGGACCTCATAACCAAAAAAATAGAGCGACTAGTAGAAGAACAAGATGATAAGTGATGCAGGAGCATCGCTCCAACCCAACAATGCGCCAACTAGACAACACATTCAGCGCACATTCAAGGAAGGGAGAGGCTCCAGCCCTCTAATTTCAAATTTTAAATTTTAATTAAATGTCTGTAAGGATGGAAGAGCCACGTCGATGCCTTTGTCCAGATAGTAGATAGAGTCGCCTTTAATGGTTGACAAGATGATAAGATCTATAACTGATTCGGACTAGACAACCACTGATTGTAATTCAATGTAAATTAATGAGAGTAGGTGGCCTGGAGGGATGAGCTCGAGGAGCCCCTCTTTTGTAAAAATATCTTTGTATCTAGATTCATTAGAAGGCTAGATGAGATTAGAATAGAAGAGAAAAAAGAGAGAGCCAAGACTTTGTTGCAGTCTGAGCTCACCCATATTGTAACCAAACATTCATATTAATACAAAGAGTAGTTTTTCCTGCATGAGATTCTTTGTGTGTTTGTGTTTATGAATTAATTTCATCTATGTGTTATTTTATGTTGTAGATGTGTGTTAGATTCCATATGTAGGTGATATATAGACTTCTCTATCTGTCTAAGACTTATTTGATTTCAGTCTAGATTCTTTGTGGATTAATGCAAGGGGTTGCATGATAGAGTGTTGAAGACTCTGTGAGCCAATGCAAAGAGTGCACATCTGAGTTCTATGGAATTCAGGCAAGAACGTGCCAGGAGGGTGCATCAGAGGATTCATAGACTCAGGAAGAAGCCTTAGAGTTACTGAATACTTTAGAGGTGAGACTATGCAGAGGAGGGAACAGAGAGAAAACAAAATCATTGAGGATTTTGTGAAGCTCTGCTAGGAGGGAATCGAGCAAGTGCAAAGAGTACACAAGAAGAACTCTAATTCAAGTTTAAATATAAGGGAAGTGACCAGGAGGAAGACACTTGCAGAGTTGTTGAATACTCTACAATCTTAGCAAGGAGTGCTTGAGTGGAAGTTTCCAAGAGGGCACTTGCATCTCTTCGAGGGACAAAAGGGACAGAGACCTTTGAGGTCCAAGTAGTTGAATATTAAGGAGACGGAGTTGTTGAACAATCTGGAGGAAGACCTGTGCAAGGAGTGCACTAGGCCAACACTCAGATGAAATGTTGAATATAGACAGTTGAAGGTCAATCAAGCACAAGGAGTGTGCAAGGAAGCGAAATGTTTCAAGTTTATAAGCTCAGGAGGAATAGTACCTTTGTGTACAAGGTTCTTGTAGAAAGAAGCAGAAGGTCGAGACACTTAAAATTCTAAGCCACAGACAAGATCAGGAGAGGTAGCACGAAGTTGCACGTAGACTGCAAGTGTGTGCAGAGCTTAGGTCAAGTTTCATTGACAAAAGTTCAGGAGGAGGAGCACAGCAACCATTAGATCTATTGCAGAGGAGGAAATATGGACCGTCAATTCCACATCCAGACATCCAGAGGAGTGTGCAGGAGGAGGACAGATCTTAGTAATAGGATCTGAGCTCGTGGATTAGCAAGCGTTGATCTATAGGTAAGGTGCACGCAACTTAACCGTTTGAAGGAAGAAAGGGGAGTGGACTTTAAGAAGTCCCAAGTTCTGAAACCATCGCGACCGTCCATCGTCGGAGGACAGGTGGTAGCAAATCCGAAAGTTTGAAGAGCCAAATTTCGAAATATTTGCAAGGGAAAGAGTCATAGAAATCCTAACCATCCATTAGAAGGTATGTGTGGGGAGTAGTCAGCATTTTGCTGACTCACACATCAGAGAAGTCAAAGGGCAGAATTATAAGAACTAGAGAAATTTGAGTTCGTGATTTGATCGTAGCCGTCTATCAAGGAGAAAGTGTGGACCGTTGATTGTCCAGGGAGAATTTTGGGGTTTCGGGGATTAGAATATCTGAGGTGAGAAGTCTTTCAAAATCGAGAAACGTGAAGTCCTGAAGCACTTAATAGATGGGCCCTAGGTCATAGCCCAAATCAAAGGGGCTAGAAGAAAGGAGCTAGCACCTAGAAGGATTCTTCGATCGAGAAAGAGAGGTGAGCAATCCTCCGACTTCGTGAAACTCGAAGTCCTGATATGCGAAAGGGAGATCAGGATCATTGGATCTTGGAGAGTTGTGGACCATAGATCTGGTCCTGAGGATTTTCACAAGTTCGAGTGTCAGGAAAAGGGAGTAAAGTTACATCGGGAGTTCTAGATACGTGAAATCCGGACACGCTCAAAAGTTGGGCCCCAGGTCACAGTCGAGGGTCACATCAGTGAAGGTTAGCCCATTTCGTGGTTTTGGGAATCAGAGGAGTCAGGATGACTCATACGTAGAAGTCTCGAAATCATGAAACACAAAGTGCCTTTTGGTTAGGCTTATGGTCACGGTTATTGGTCACGTGGAGGGAACTCGCGCCAGTGTTTGTTCGCGCAGGAGGAGTTTCATAATAGTACCTATGGATTTTGTTCTTGGGATTCTAGCAGAGAATCGAAGAGCTAATTCGGCTCGAGGAATTGGAACGATCCTTAGACCAGGAGGTTAGCGGACCCTTCCAAGGTAGGGGGTCTGTGTCATGTGGTATCAGAGCTCATAATTTGTCTGCATATAATATGTAAAGGAAAAAGGAGAAGTTGGGAATGCTCTCGGTTGCAGAGTGAACATCAGACTTGCTAGGAGGGCAGGTGGAGAAAGAGGAGGATGGATACTGAAGGCCAAAGGAGTGGTCAAGGCAAAGACTTCCAGCAGAAAATAGAGGTTGAGATAGACCAAGAGCTCAGCAAGATAATAGCATGAATGGAGAAGCTTGCATTTAAAATGCAGTAGGATGATAAAGTGCATTGAGTGTATGAGTGGTCCATGAAGAAGAAGGTAAAGTGTCTCATTTAGAAATTGTTGGCCAGAGGACAACAAAGGTTGTTGAGAGTGTGGCTAAGGTATGTTGAAAGCCTCAAAGGTGAAGAGGAGATGGTTCATATCTATGAGCCAGAAGCTAGGAAGAGTCTCAGTGATGATGAGGAGAAGAGATCGGAGAAGGGTCCCAGAAACTGCCAGGTGAGCAGTGAGGAACTTTTAGGTTTCCTAGAGGGAAATGAGAAGAGTTCAATGGTTGATCTCAAAGAATGTTAGGTGGGCAGTGAAGAAAGTTCAGATTTCCAAGTGGGCAATGGAGAGATATCAGTGGATCTCATAGACTACCAGGAGGGCAGGGCAAAAATCCCAGATTTCTAGGTGGGCAAGGGAGAGAAGATGAACTCAGCTGAGAGTTCATATCAGCAAGGAGATTTGATGGAGGAATATAATAGGTGTATTCTAATCATGGGGGGAATTTGTATATTCCTACCAAACAGCCCAGTTAAGGCCAGAAAATGTGTTGTGGATGCGACAACAGAATAAGGACAGCCAGCAGTGACTGTCATAGAGGAAGAAGAAATGGAGCAGACATCAGATTTTGCCCCAGCATAAGAAGAGCATGCAGATAAGAGGCTCACTCCATGGGAGAAGGAGTTGGAGATGTTGGAGGATTGGTTGAACAATATAGATCCAGTAGATGACTGCAATGAGAAAATAGTCATGCATATTTTGGGGGAAGAGCATTCGATAGAATTGCTCAGAAATTTCATCCAAGAAGATGAATAGGAGATGACTGCAGCACTAAAGCCTGCAACAGAAAATGAAGCAGAATTCCAGTATAGGGAGAAACTGGAGGAAGCTGGAGATGAACCAATAGGAGAAATGGCAGAAGAAAATTTTTCATAAAGAGAAGTTGAGCAACAGCTCATTGATGAGACTGCAGAACTGGAGTTTGCAGCAGGGTGGCGATTTAATGCTACAGAAAAAGAAAATAGCAAGGGGGATCGAGATGCTCTACCCATTTGTAAGGAGTTGCAACTAAGAAGACTTCATAATATAAATCAGTCATTAGAGTAGCTGGAAGAGATGATTGAGGAGATAATAAGGTTGATGTTGAGGTCAGCACAAGAATATGTCAACAAGAAGAAGTTGAACAGAAGGGATCCTTCCATAGTAGCAGGGAAGCAGCAGCAACAACATCAAAGAAGTGGAGAAAATGGACAGGTCCAGAAGAGAGTTTGGGATCCAGGTGGATTTCAGTAGAGATGGGAAGCTCATGAGTAGGAGCTCATGAATTTTTCACAGTAGTGGAGTATGATGTAGAAGCATCGCTCCAACCCAGCAACGCGCCAGCTAGACAGCACATTCAGCGCACATTCAAGGAAGGGAGAGGCTCCAGCCCTCTGATTTCAAATTTTAAATTGTAATTAAATGTTTGTAAGGCTGGAAGAGCCATGTTAATGTCTTTGTGAATATAGTATATAGAGTCGCATTTAATGGTTGACAGGCTGATAAGATCTAGATTCGATTGGGACTAGACAATCATTGATTGTAATTCAATGTAAATTAATGAGAGTAGGTAGCTTGGAGGGAAGAGATCGAGGAGCCCCTCTTTTGTAAAAATATATTTGTATCTAGATTCATTAGAAGGCTAGATGAGATTATAAGAGAAGAGAAAAAAGAGAGAGCCAAGACTCTGTTGCAGTATGAGCTCACCCATATTATAACCGAACATTCATATTAATACAAAGAGCAGTTTTTCCTACATTAGATTCTTTGTGTGTTTATGTGTTTATGAATGAATGTCATCTATGTGTTATTTTATGTTGTATATGTATGTTAGATTCCATATGAAGGTGATAGATAGACTTATCTATCTGTATGAGAGTTCTTTGATTTCAGTCTGGATTCTTTGTGGCTTAATGCAAGGGGTTGCATGACAGAGTGTTGAAGACTATGTGAGCTAATGCAAAGAGTGCACATATGAGTTCTGTGGAATTCAGGAAAGAACGTTCCAGGAGGGTGCAACAGAGGATTCATAGACTTAGGAATAAGCCTTAGAGTTACTGAATACTCTGGAGGTGAGACTGTGCAGAGGAGGGCATAGAGAGAAAATAGAATCACTGGGGATTTTGTGAAGCTTTGTTAGGAGGGCATCGAGTGAGTCCAAAGAGTGCACAAGAAGAACTTTATTTCAAGTTCAAAGATAAGGGAAGTTTTCAGGAGGAAGACACTTACAAATTTTTTGAATACTCTATAATATCAGCAAGGAGTGCTTGAGCGGAAGTTGCCAAGAGGGCACTTGCATCTCTTCGATGGACAGAATGGACAAAGACCTTTGAGGTCCGAGTACTTGAAGCTTAAGGAGACAGAGTTGTTGAACACTCTATCGGAAGACCTGTGCAAGGAGTGCACCAGGCCAACACTCAGATGAAATGTTGAAGA
The DNA here is from genome assembly GCA_009831015.1 of Picea engelmannii. Lineage (NCBI taxonomy): Eukaryota > Viridiplantae > Streptophyta > Pinopsida > Pinales > Pinaceae > Picea > Picea engelmannii. The sequence goes on from ML833515.1 coordinate 34,622, forward strand.
CAACCAGTTAAAGGTCGATTGAGCACAAGGAGTGTGCAGGGAAGCAAATTGTTTCAAGTTTGTAAGCTCAGGAGGAATAGTACCTTTGCATACAAGGTTCTTCTAGAAATAATCATAAGGCTGAGACACTTTGAGGTCCAAGCCATAGAAAATCTCAAGAGAGGTAGCATGTAGTTGCACGTAGAGCATAAGTGTGTGCAGGGCCGAGGTCAAGTTTCATTGACAAAAGCTCAGGAGGAGGAGAACAACAGCCATTAGATCCACTGCAGAGGAGGAAATATGGACCGTTGATTCCATGTCCAGACATCCATAGGAGCGCGCAAGAAGAGGATAGATCTTAGTCGTAGGATCTGAATACGTGGATCAATAGTCGTTGATATAGAGGTAAGGTGCAATCAGCTTAACCATTTAAAGGTAGAAAGGGGAGTGGACTTTGTGAAGTCCCAAGTTCTGAAACCACCGGGCCCATCTATCATTGGAGGACTGGTGGCAGCAAAACTGAAATTCCGAAGAGCTGAACTTCGGAAGATTTGCAAGGGAAAGAGTCGTAGCGATCCTAACAGTCCATCGGAAGGGATTCTTTGCGAGCAGTCAACGTTTCGCTGGCTCACACATAATTGAAGTCAAAGAGAAGAATTATAAGAACTCGTGAAATTCGAGTTCGTGATTTGATCATAGCCATCGATCAAGGAGAAAGCGTGGACCGTTGATTGTCCAGGGATAACTTCGAGGTTTCAGGGATTGAAAGATCTGAGGTGAGAAGTCTTTCAAAATCGTGAAACGTGAAGTCCCGAAGCACTTAATAGTTGGTCCCCAGGTCATAGCCCAACTTCAAAGTCAAAGGAGCTAGAAGAAAGGAGCTAGTGCCTAGAAGGATTCTTCGATCAGGAAAGAGAGGTGATCAATCTTCCGACTTCGTGAAACACAAAGTCCTGATATGTGAAAGGGAGATCATGAACATTGGATCTCAGAGAGATATGGACCATATATCTGGTCCCGAGGATTTTCGCAAGTTCAAGTGTCGAGAAAAGGGAGTAAAGTTACATCGGGAGTTCCTGATATGCGAAATCCTGACACACTCGAAAGTTGGGCCCTAGGTCGTAGTCGAGGGTCACATCAGTGAAGGACTTAAGGTAGGAGCTAGGAACCATTATCCCATTTCGAGGTTTCGGGGATCGGAGGAGTCAGGGTGACTCATACATAGAAGTCCCTAAATCGTGAAACGCAATGTGCCTTTTGGTTAGTCTTGTGGTCACGGGTAGTGATCACGTGGAGGGAACTCGCGTCAGTGTTTGTTCACGCAGGCGAAGTTTCATAATAGGACTTGTGTATTTTGTTCATGGGATTCCAGCAGAGAATTGAAGAGTTAATCTGACTCAAGAAATTGGAACGATCCTTAGACTGGGAGGTCAGTAGACCCTTCCAATGTAGGGGGTTTGCGTCAATAATTCGAAGCAACAGAGGGCCAGAGAATTAGTTGTTGAGGTTGAAAGAATGCAAAAAGGTTTGAAGGACCTATCCATGCAAGAAAGAAGAATACCTACCCTGGATTTAATAAGAGAAGAGGCATTACCTTTGAACCCTTTGACAGAACGTCGACAGTGCGAAGCTACTACGCTAAGAGAAGATAAGAATAATAATGGAAAGAGGAATCCAAAATTTCAGATCACAAGAAAGAAGGAAAGGAAGATCAGTAAGAAGAAATCCAAGTTAGAAAAACTACGGGAAGTTCCAGAGAAGACTTTGCAGGAGGCAAATCTGCAGAAGTTGAACCTCGCAGGAATAGGGGAACCACGCAAGATGGGACTTTTCCACGGCAAAGCTATATGACCGTTGGAGGTGCCTCGACAATTATAATGATGCTCTAGAACAGCAAGAAACACAGTTATTGATGGAAAGACCATCATTGGATCATTGAGACCATGTCATAATGGACCGATTCGCATTGATGGACGCATTCATGTTCGTTGGAGGAATTTGTTACGACGCTTGCTTATTTAACCCGTCGGATGCTACGCCAAGACCACTTTTTGAAACCCGTGAATATCCAAGCTAACAGAGAATCCATGGTATCGCGTTGTGATTTCTAGACCTTTCCATCCATTTGATTACCTTGCTTGTTCATTCGCCTACTCGCTCTATTTGGTTACAAGTGTGAATGTCGGGCGAACCTAGCACGTTAGAGAAGTTTGTGGAAGATATTATTGTGGAGCTCATGGCTAAGAGAGTTATGTCTATAGTAATACAGGTGTCATCGACTGGGAGAATGCAAGCATCCCCATCAATTGGACGTCGTTCTATCCATGCTACTAAGAATCGAAACAAGCATCGCGACGATCTGGTTAACACGAATCATATCCCATCGGTCTTCCCAGAGTACATACAGCCTTTGGCTGGCATGGTTAACCTCGATTGTATCCCGCATGACTTTGAGTACACGTTGATCACTTCATACCTCCTGAAGGGGATACGTGTAGTTGGACCCCAGTTAGGACAGATCCCATCTCTGAAGAACAATGACTTTAACCTCGGCAACATAAAGAACTACGCCATGCTCACGCCACATAGGTATTTGATGAAGACAATTGGGAAGAAGTCTTTCATAGTCTCCCATCCGTGGATTAAGGAGTTGGCACAGTCCACGATCCTAAATGTAATGAATATCCCTTACTTCAACCGACATCAGGAGGTTAATGCTTGTGTTAAACTCCTCTTTTCGTGCTACCATGGAGGATATATGTGGCTTGACAGGTGCATTACTATGGATTCGGTGTTGATCCATTTGATTACAAGGTTGAGCATGCAGGGACCGGAACCTCAGTATTTCTACCCAGGGAAGACTTTAGATTTCTCCCTGGCACAACGCATAAAGGAGGATTATGGTGATATAGAAAAGGGAAAGAGAGGCTACAAGGTAGCCTCCATCTAGGATGGTGTGGTGCACCTAGCTTGTTTGCTTATAGCTGGAAAGCTCGTCAGAAATAACCGTCCCACACAGGTCACAGGATTCATATTAGACCTCACAGGAAAGTGCATGGAGGGGATGCAAATGAATAGGGTGAGTTACCTCATCAACAAGCTAGAGAAAGACTATCGTGAAGCACAGGATCAGGGGTCAACAAGCTAGAGAAATATTCATACCATAACATACAAAGATTCATACCATATTTTTTCTCGGTCAGTGGTCATGACATCCACTTCCATTATCATTATCCCTTGGCTATTTCATAGCCCAATAACCTGCATATTAGACTGTAACACAAAACACAAACTCATACATATCTATGCATTATCATCATGTAATTGCATACAACCATAATTTCAATTTGGTATCCGCGTACCAACAACTTTAACATCAAAGTTTTCAAGTTAGAAATAGATCCCATAATATCCCATAATTCAATTAACGTTACCCAATCATAGAATTATCACTTACATAATAGATTGCATCATATCCAACATCATTCAAATAGCATTTAAACCTTCATAGGATTCGCATTCACGCAGTATATCGCATCATATCCATCATCACCAATAACATTTAAACATTCATAGAATTTACATTCACATAGTAGATCGCATCATATCCATCATCATTAATAACATTTAAACATTCATAAAATTTACATTCTCACAATATATTGCATCATATCCATCATTATTCAAATACATTTAAACATTCATAAATGTTCATACGTCTTAAAAGTTCAAGTGTATCATTTAATAGTTTCACTGTGAATAGAAAATAAAGGTGTTTAGGCCTCAGGTAATCCTAGTTGTCTAAGTCAAAAGGTGGCGTTACATACACCCAACCTTCGTGAAACATACTCTCGAGGTGGTCAAAAAAGTGAGGGATAATCTTGTCGTAGCATCTCGGCATCTTCCCAAGTAGCAGATCCTGGACTATACTTGTCCCACTGGACCTTAACTTGGTCTACCAGATGGTTCTTGAGCTATCAGACTCTACGATCCAATATGCGTAATGGTTCTATTGTGAGGGTTCCCATGTCTGATACATACAATTCCTTCCAATTTAGTTTATGTGATTCATCAACAACATAATGACGTAGAACTGATACATGAAAAACATTATGAGTTTTATGCAAGTGGGGTGGAAGTACGAGACGATAGGCAACGGGTCCAATTTTCTCTTGGATTTTGAACGGTCCTATAAATCGAGGTGACAACTTTTTCCCCTTCCCGAACCGAATGGTACTCTTATTAGGCCTGATACGAATGAAAACCTGATCTCCCACCAACCAAAGGTAGGTACTTCTCCCAATGGGTTTGATTATCCATAACATACATCTTAATCATGTCTTCCATAACCTGATTTACTCTCTTAGTTTTCCAATCAATTTCTGGATGATAAGTTGTGCTTAAGTTCAACTGAGTCCCCAATGTTGACTGCAAACTTGTCCAAAATCTAGAAATGATTCTAGAGTCCCTATCTAAAATGATCTTCTTAGGTATCCCATGCAAACGGATTACCTCACTTACAAACACGCGTGCCACATCAGTGAAATCATAAGTGTCTCTAAAGGGAAAAAAATGAGCACTCTTGGTCAACTTATCAACTATCACAAGGATGGCATTATGTCTATGAGATGTGAGCAGCAATCCCAGAACAAAATCCATAGAAATGAATTCCCACTTGGACATAGGAACATCATGTGGTTGTAGGAGACCTGTTGGGTGATGGTGGTCGGCTTTCACTTGTTGACACTCTAGGCACTTGATGATGAAATGGACTACCTCGTGCTTCATGCCTACCCAGAAAAAATTCTTCCTCATGTCTGCGTACATCTTCTTCACACCTAAATGTGCACAATAAAGTGCTCTATGGGCTTCCTTCAATATGATGCTTCGAATATCCCCACCTTCGGGGATGTACATCCTTCCTAGATATCTTAACAGCCCGTCTGCTTCCAGACTATATCGTTCACACTTTGGATCTACTTGCCTCCCACTCTGGAGGTTTGAAGTAACCTTTAAATACCAACTGTCTCCATGGAGTTGTGTCAACACACGTTCCCTCATATTGACTTTTAAGGGCACCAAGGAGAAGAAACATGGCCTCCTACTCAAGGCATCCGTGAACACATTCTCTTTTCTGTTGATATATGAAATACCAAAATCATACTCACTCATGAACTCACTCCATCGCCTTTTTCTGGCATTCAAATCCCTTTGAGTGAAGAGATGTTTTAAACTTTGATGGTCTGTTTTGAGCTCAAAGTTTCACCCTACTAGATAGTGCCTCCAAAGTTTCAGAGCTAGCATTACAGCTACCAACTCTAAATCATGAGTAGCGTAAATTTCCTCGTGTTTCTTCAAATTCCACTATACATAAGCTATCACTCCTCCATCCTGCATTAGCACGGCCCCCAACCCTTTCTTTGAGGCATCCGTACAGACTGTGAAGTCCTTTTCCATATCCAGCACTCGTAGAATTGGTGCACTAGTTAGTAACCTTTTAAGCTCGATGAATGCACTATCACATTCTGGTGTCCATTCATACCTGACTCCCTTGCGCTGCAAAGTGGTGATGGGTTTCTCTATTTTAGAGAACCCTTCCACAAATCTCCGATAATAACCTGCTAGCCCCATGAAGCTTCTTACCTCATGAGAATTTTTCAGCACTGGCCACTCCATAATGGCCTTTACCTTTTTTGGGTCCACAAATGATCAAAATCTGGACCAGGGGGCAAAATTTTGCTCAATTTTCAAAGTGTTCGAAATGCGATGAAAATGGTTCCATTGTGTCTGTCTCGTCTTCCTGATTCCGGTGGTATATTTACTTTTGCAAACGGAGTCCGTATGGAGAAGATATCGCAATATGTTCGCCGAGCCAAACAGGCAAAAATTTGGTGTTGACTGGACAGTCCGTACATGCTAACTGGACAGAGGTCGTACAGCTGACGTGGAGGTCGTACGGTGACGTGGAACCTGCTGACATGGTAGGTGACATGGTAGATTCTGGTTGGTTGACTGTGAGCGAGTTATATGGTGACACGTGGCATCATTTTGGGCGAATGTTAGGGTGCCACGTGGCCCAATCATGGGCTGCCACGTGGCACCCCGAAATTGGCTTTTTGGGTTGTTTATTAAAATTTTATGGAGGCCACGGGGTTCGACCCCCGGACCTCCCCTCCGGTGTAAATCTCTAACAAAGACCACCCGACCATTACGCCCGCACTATGTTTCTTATCATATAATATTTTGCAATGTATTTGAATTCGAACTTGGTATATATGAGCGGGGGGTCGGGCTGGGGCTTAGCCCCAGCCCGTGGTCATCACTATACACCATACGACCATTGTTATTCGGAGGCGCGCGAACCTTTATTTCAAACGACCCGCGGTCGTATCATTGCAACCATATGACCAATATATCTGTGTGTGCGTGGGATTGTGTTATGGTTTAACCCATGGTTCCATTAAAGAGCACATAACCATGTGTTATAACGCGCGCGGGGATTTATATTTTTAAACCAAAGTTTTATTAATATATAGTACATGTGTTATACGCACGGTTGTAAACGATTGGCGCATATAGCCTTTGGTCATGGAATTTTGCATATGTTTTCCCATGTGACCCTAATCCGGAGCGCAGAAGTGGTTACAACGGATTTGTGACAGTTAAGCACTTTTGTTAAGCGCGCGGTCTTATGGCCATCCATAGGCCCAGGTGCCGAGGCGGTTTGGGGCTGGAGGCGCCCTAACCATTCTACGGTTTGCACCGTTGGCGCGGTTGCGCCCGGTGCCAGGTTTTAACGTGCATTGGGAGCGTGTTCTTGGTTCATGCACACAGAGGTGTGTTTTGGCGAACCAGTGCCAGCAAAGTGGAAGGAGGAAAATGGAGGAGGCCTAACTTCTTCATCTTTTGGCCGATTGAGGTGTCGTAAAAGCCCAGCTAGGGGTTTTTGGACGTTCTAGATCCATTGGTTCCATTTTCACAGCCATTTGAAGACTTATTCTGCAAGTGTTTTCACCATTGAAGTTTCAGCAAGCTCAAGGGATCTTGAAGCCCTCTTTGATGGAGGACATGGTTTAGTGAGCCTATGTTTGTTTTCTGTGATTGAATAATCATTTTTGGCTAATTGATATGCTCTTAACACATTGGGACAGGTTTCAAAGGCTGTTGAGGACTTTTACAGGTGTTTTTTCCAAAGAGAAGCTCAGGGAAGCTTATGGCCACATGTAGAAGAGGTCATGCCCGGATGAGCCATGATCCGTTTTCAGAGTTCTATTAGTCGTTTTTGGGGTTTTTATGTGTTCTGATCTCAATGGTACAGTTTTTTTTTCCATTGGAGTTGAGCAGCATCTTGTAAAAGAAATTTTTACTAATTAATCCCAGAGAGCCAAGCCCATTGATGGAGGCTCAAGGAGATGTAGCCCGGAGGGGGGTGAACTCCTTTATCAACTTGTTCTTGTTGTGAGTTTGATGGTTTATTTGTTGCAAGTATTGTTGCTGTGTATTTATTTGAAGTACATATTTAACCATTTACAAGAACATATCCTCATACATAAACATTTAAAGGAAGAAGCATAAAACTTAGCACATAATTTATCTGGCATATTTATACACATGAAGCAAGGTCTTGTAAAGTTTATTTTAATGAAGTAGGGGTGCTTGCATAGCATAACAAGTCAGCCTTCTATTTTCAGATCAACAAAGATTCCTTCACCAGAAATGATATGAACTAAATAGTGAATTTATTTCTAGAAGAAGGAACACTTCAACAACTTCCCATACAATTTGTTCTCTCTAAGGCAAGACAACACCACTCACAAGTGTTCCTCATGTTCTCTTTCATTCTTGGAATAGATGAGGATATCATCTAGAAAGAATTGTACAAAGCAATCTAGGTATTTCTGGAATACACCATTCATGAGGCTCATGAATACTGTTGGTGCATTAGTCAATTCGAAAGGTACTACAACAAACTCGTAATGCCCAAACCGAGTTCGAAAGGAAGTTTTAGGAATATCACCTTCCTTAATCCTTAACTGGTGATACCCTGATCGCAAATCAATTTTTGAGAATACCGCTACTCCTTTCATCTGATCAAAGAGATCATCTATCCATGGAATTGGGTACCTATTTTTCACTGTAGCACGGTTCAAGTCCCTGTAATCTATACACAGTCGTAAGGAACCATCATTCTTCTTCACAAAATTACCGGTGCACCCTAAGGTGAGACACTGGGCCTTATTAGCCCTAAGTCGAGTAGCTCTTTCAACTGCATCTGCAACTCACAAAGTTCTGGCACGATCATCGTATACAGAGTCTTGGAAATTGGTTCTGCACTAGGTTTTAGCTCAATAGTAAAATCAATCTCCCTCTCAGGAGGTAACCCTGGCAACTTGTTCGGAAAAACATCCTTAAATTCTGACAATATCGGGTACTGATCCAAGGAGGGTCCTTTCCTTTCATTCACTTCTTCCACAACATAAAGCTGACAACCTTGCCTCATTCACTGCTTAACCTTCATAGTTGAGATAAAGTGCAGAGACACCTTTCTCCGTACACCCTGGATCTCTACTGACCTTCCTTCGTCGTCAAAACAAAGCACCATTTTTGCGAAACAATCCACCATAGCTCAATGTGATTCTAACCAATCCATTCCAATGATTAGGTCATATGTCCCGAGAACAGTGACGTATACCTTCAACCTGGTAGTACACACTCCCAGGTATACTAAACAATTATCAACGCTAGGTCCTACCGCTTGTTTTTCCCCCAAAGCCATGTCAACTTGTTTAAATTCATTGTGTTCATAGGTTGCCAACCCACTCTTTTCTAATGCATATGGTGAAATGAAACTATTTGTAGCACCAGAATAAAATAAAATTTTAACATTGATATGATTTAGCGTACCTAACGACTCCACCACCATGGATTGATGTTCTACTTGGCGATTATTAACTGATGCATATATCTGGTGGTTTCCACTTGCCCTCCCCATTGGGGCCTTTCCTTCTCTATGCACAAATCATGCTCGCAACTCTAGGCAGTCACGCTGGTAATGGGGTCCTCCACATCCCCAACATGTAACACAAGATTGAACTTGCGTACTGCTTTGTGATGGTCTCTAAAATGAGTTCCTTCCCCTGGAACCCCTGCCCCTACCAGCTGCTCCTAGGGATGGTCGTGGACCTACCTGCATCGTTGGTGATGAATGGGATGTTGCACTCGCTGCCATTGAAATACCTATGGCGAATTTCCTTGGTGCAACTATAATACCAAATGGAGGTGGTCTGGAGCTCCCTCCCCTGGAGAAGGTCCTAGGGGCCTTCCCCACAAATCCAGGATGATGCGAAAAGGTCAATCTCGTACCTCCATTTAAGTTCATGTGTTCCTCAGCATAACATGCATTTTCAACCGCTTTGCTACTGAAGACGGTTTCCACATCCGCACCATGGCCCTTATCTTAGGGTTTAACCCATAGACAAAGTGTTCTGCTTGTCGTTGATCATTATCCATGTATGAAACATATTTCACCAATTCCATGAACCTGATCTCGTACTCTTCCATGGCCATGTTTCCTTGTACTAGAGCATGAAATGCTCCCACCTATTGTTCCTCGTAGTAAGCTGGCTCAAAAAGTTCCCTAGAGACGGTGTCTGGGGTAAGGTGCAACTACCTCTCCAGGTTTCCCCACCAATTCAAGGCACTATCTCTCAACTGAAAAAACGCTATCTTCGCCTTTGATGTGGAAGCATAGTCTCTTAAGGTGAAACATCTTGGAATTCCTTCCAACCATGCCTCTGTGTATTCACTGGAATGACCCTCGGTGAACTCTGGAAGTTTAATCTTCTGCAGTTCTCTAGTGATGTCTTCGGGTGGAATCCCTCCCCCTGAATCCCTCAACACTTCAGGATTACCCATTCCAAATGGTGGGGGCTCCACTTCGATCCCTGATGGTTGATGCCCCTTTAAAGTCTCATTTATGGCCTCCAAAGAGCGCAAAATGAGAGTTAATTCAGGCAATGGTGGTGGCGGCGCTGGCGGTCCCTGCAATGATGCCCCTCTGCCTTGATTTCCTCGAGTCCTAACCATCCTGTATAATTAAATCTACATCAACCAAAAGGTTGTCAGGGAGAGTCTAAGGAAATTCACATTTGCGCAACTTAAACTTGAAAACAGGGTTAGGCGTAAGTTTTTTTTTTTACTTGTCTGTAAACAAACGTTACTCTCTTTAGGGGAAGTGGCTAGGTCAGGGTCGAAAGCCTCTAAGCTCGATGTTTTCTCCTAAGGAAACTACTGACTCCCTCGCCTTGTAGCTACGCTAGCATCGCACCACACTCGCCAATTTCTCTAACTTACCTTCCTAGTGTGCATGAAGTCCCCTCCCGCTTATCTTGGTCTAAGTCTATAAAAAAATTCTTTAAAACTAAGTAAGGTGAATTTTTTTTTTTAATTAATCAACATTAAAAAAAGAAAAATTCTAGATTAAACTTTTAACCTAAGTTTCAGTCGCGTTAATCAACGCATTGGGTTAATCGAGAAATTTTAATATTATTGTTGGTATCCTACTTAAGAACCTAATTGATCACTTAATTAATCCCTAATTTAATTAACCAATCAAATTAATTAATCACCATGATTATTCACATTAATTAGTTATCACCTTGTATATATTTAAATTTAAATATTATTATTATTATTATTAAATAATTAACATTTAAACTAAATTAAACAATGATAGTTTAAACCTTAATTAAAAGATAATAATAATTAAATTTATTATTATTATTATTATTTAAATAATAATAACAATAAATAACAATTAAAATACAATTAAATTAAATAAAAGAATTAAAATAATAAATAAAATAAAAATAAATAAAATCTAAAGTTGGGAAGTGGGTCCTCGCATGAGGCCCACGTGCCCCCTCCCCCCCGACGCTCATCCCTTAACCTTAATCTCCTCCATCCTTATCTCTTCAAACCCTATCCTCTCTCCCCTTTCCATTTCATTTTTTTTGTCAAACGCTCAGCAGAGGTGAAGGATGAGGTCGGCGGCCATGGCCATCCCTCTGCTCGGCCCATCTTGATGCCTACGAACTCAAGGATTGGAGGCTACGAGCCCGACCCTGGTGCCTACAAGCTCAAGGGAGTTCTCATCGGTTCAGTGGGCTGCTCAGGAAAGCCAGAAGGAAGTTTATTATGTTCTTCTTTTTTTTTTGTTTGGGGTGCAAGTAATGAAGGATTAATGGTTGTGTGGGCTTGGTCATGTAGTTCTTTGGTTGTGTGGGCTTGGACGCGCAGTGATAAAACGCTGCCCCTCGTGGCTACCCTTTTCTTTTTATGATTTTTTTTGTTTGGTGCTTGGTAGCTTCGGCCTGTGGGCTCTTCCCTTGATGGTTTTGGTGCTGAGTTGTAGGTTGGGGACGAGACATTTCGAGTGGGGTTGGGCTCGGTTTTTCTTTTGGACTTAGACCTTCACTTGTGGATGTGCAATGCATTACTTTGGCTCCCTTGTAGACTACCTTCATAGTGCCTCGTGTAGGTTTTCATGTTATGCGACTTTGGTCTTCAGCCTGTAATAAATGGCTTAGCTTTTGTTGATATCTATTAAGGCAGGTTCTTAGCTTGATAGTTGGAAGACTTGGAGATTGGGCCTGCGTATTGAACTGAAGCACCCATTGTGGGCTCCTCTTTCGTGGCTTGGCGCGTGGTCTTGGCCGTTGGGATTTGGTGCGTTAGCTTGTGTGTTGTATGGTTGTTGCACGCTAGCTCGGGAATTATGAGCTTGTTCTTTGGCCTACTACATCTTTTTTTTTTTAGTTGTGTTGTGTTGGGTACCTGGTATGGCCCTCGGGTGCTTAGCATGGATAAATGGAGGTTGGGCCTTCGAGCCCAATAATGGATACATGTTGTGCAAACTATGCCCATCGTGGGCTCCTCCCTTCTCCTTGACTTGTATCGGCACTGGTGTGTCGAGTGATTTAATTTGTTGTGTTGACTTGGTTCATATATGTGGCATGAAATTAGATTCTTTATATTGGGCCTCGAGCCCATTACTTCTTATTTTGTATATACACTTTATTATATATATCTTCTCCTTCTTCTTCTTTTTTTAATTTTTTATTTTTTTATTAGTTATTAATACATATATTTTATATATGTTTATTCCTATATATATATATATAGAAAATCATATACATATATTTAGAAAATCTTGGGCAGAATGCATCGCTTGAAAGGGCCATTATGCACAGAACTTGTAAGATGAATCGCATGAAAGATATTTCTAAGTTATTTAGATGGTTCCTATTATGCAGTCTATCTAGATCATAAGAAATTACATTGCACGTTACATGGAAATGCACTTGAAAAGAAAAGAAATCAATGTGTCATTCCATACAAATAAATTTTTATTTTTTATTTTTTTGGCAGAAAAAAGCTTGTAAAAATTATAGAGATGTTCCAGTGAATTAGATTGATATTTGATGGATGTGATTTTACACTGTAGTTTCATGTTTGAGTAAAATCCATTTCATGTCAATCATGCTCGAATTTTTGTTTAGCCATTTATAAATTTTCACCAATACCCACCAAATCGATAAAAGAGAGCAAAATATTAGAGATGATTTGGTGAATTAGACTGATATTTGATGGTTGTGATGATAAGAAGCATATCATGTACTGAAGTTTAATGTTTCTGTTAAAGCCATTTCATGTCATTTACAACCAAATGTGTGGATAACCTTTTGTAACTTTCCACCGGTACCCACCAATTGGATAAGAGAACAAAAGGTATGCAAGTTTGGCCATGTTACAACTCTTGGTTTCTCTTTTCCTTTTTGAATAATTATACAAGTATAGTACTCTCTTCTTCTTTTTTTAAGTCTCATGGGCAGAATATATATATATATATATATATATATATATATATATAACTATTTGTTTGTTTATTTGAAGCAAGTGTTAAAATTCACTTAATACTTTCACTGTGTAGAATATTATACTATTTTACTTTCAATGTGCATAATGTTTATATATATAGATCTGTATATAAAAAAAAATGTGTCCTTGGCTTCCAATTTAGGTGGAGCTGGAGCTGGAGCTTGGCCCTCAGGCCCAGATTTATATCTAAATAAAGGGTTTTAGGGCCCCTCTCTCAAGGTTTTCAGGTTGCAGGTTTTCAGAGATGATTTCAATATATATTTACCCTGAACAATTTATTCAGGGTTTCAATATAACTAATTAGAAGTTGTTTAAATTTATGGGTGGGGATTGTTTAAATTTCTCGGTGGGAACAGTTCCATTCCTAAATTGGGTAGGTGGGTAGGCCCTGGTCCAAATTTTTAAACTAGGGCTCTGATACCATGTGTAAGGTCTCTTCCAACAAAGCCTTATAAAACATAAGTTAAAATAGAGAAATGCTATCCTAACTTTTTAACCATTCATTATTCAGCATAATTAAAATTTATGAGCAGCATCATAATAAACCACATATTCAGCATCATAACAAACCACATATTCATCATATTGATAATAAACCACATAACACAGAATAATAATGAAAATTCATACCTCTAATTGATGTTATTGTTGTTCTCCAACTCTGCCTGATGCTCTGCCCAAAACCGACTAACCTCCTAGCTAGTAAGGATTCCTAGCCCCCGAGCCCAAAATCCCAGCAACAGGTGCCCCCTATCTCAGTCCACCAAACTCCAACAAGTTCCTCAAGAAAAAACCAATATCATCCTCCAGCAAGCTAATCCAGCCCCAAACCAGCAATACAATCCTCTCCTCTCTCAAAATGATGCTCTCTCCCAAAAATCCCAAAAGCCCATTCTCGAGTGTTTTTCCCTCCTCTTATCCTCCTTTCCCCCTCTCTCATTCACCACCTTCTCCCTTTCATTAAGACTCACCCACCTTATCCCTCCATTCAATGCCAACTACCTTATCCCCTTTCTCTTTAATGGTTCCATCATTCGATACAAAATAATAATTATTAATTTATTAAACTAGATTTTATTAAACAGAGAATTAATCATTAAATTAATTAATTAGTTAATTAAACCAATTCACATTCAACAAATATTTAACCAGTATAATTAATTAATTAATTAATTAAACTAATATACATTAAATAATTATTTAAACCATGACAATTGATTAATAACTTAGGGTTGTTACAATCAGTTTGATTTTTGTTTTACGATTCAATTCCCTTTCACAATAGTTAAATGCATAAGCATGTTAATGATTTCATACGGTTTGCATACAGAAGATAGATATCTCTCTTGAGTGTTAATGATTGTTGATTCCAATTTCCATTACTGTATTTTTCTGCTTGACAGTTCCTCACGTTTTCATACGCGTTGTTCCTTTTACTTAAGATTCACATTTGTTGTTCCTTTTGAATAGGTTACAATTTTCGTTCCTTTCAGTTAAAGTTACAATTGTTGTTCCTTTCCATTCAGTTATGTTTGTTGTTCCTTACGATTAGATTACAATTGTAGTTTCTTTCCATTAGGATAATTCGCTATTTCCTTTCCACCAATTTGATTCCTAGTTAATAGTTAATTCTGCAAGTCTTTACTCAGATTCAATCATTTCTTTTCAGTAAAATGAATTTAGCAGGTTAGCTAGTTCCTTTTCATTCACATCATGTTAGCAATTAGATTTCAATTCTGTTAAGTAAGATCTTAATCTCGGAATCTTTAAATGAACATTTGAGGAACTTGATTGTGGATAAACTCAGGTTTTCTTTAGCTACGTGATTTTGGCCTCTACAAGCTATCTGCATAGACTTTGTTGGTGTTCTTGAGATAAAAGACGAATCCTCAGGTTGATAAATTAATGTTAGACTAAGGTTTTTTTTAGGACATCTTTAGAGCCCAACATTTTGGTGTCATTGTCGGGGAGAATGTCAAAGGTAGCATAGATTGTGCCTCTAGAGGATGAGGTATTGAAGACGGAAGGTAAGAACCTACGCAGGCAATAAGTAATATGCGTATGCCAACACCTATCTCCAGTTGACGCATTAAGAGGTTTCATAGGTGTTTTCTTTCTTGAATTTATTTTTGCGTGAAGTGTGTATGACTAAGAAGAAAGATCTTGAAAAACCAAAACCCCCACCAAAAATTACCAAAGCCCAGGGCCCAGTGCTCCCTAGGAGAAGCACTTTCATAGACGACATCATCCGAAAAGCCGAATCTCAAGCTTCGGTTGGACCTAGGAAAGGATCTACCTGAATCCCTTAGGTAGCAGTCTCACCAACTACAACCCACGTTGATATTCACATCAAAATTGAAGGGGCTGAGAAAATCTTTCAGAGCACAAATCTTCCACCTCTCACCCCTTTAGAAGAGGGAAATTCTCATAATCTAGAGGAAGGAGAAGGAGAAACCAGTGGGGTTGCCAAGGCAAATCCATCACCACCCCTGATTCTGAATCTCTTGTGAAAGAAGAAGGCATACCTGAAATCCCAGATAGAGGGAGTGCAATCAAATCCCCTAGAGGGTCAGATAATCAAACACCTAGAATAAAATACCCGGATCAAGAAATCCCTGAATATTTATGGCACGTTTTCGATCAAATGGCACAATCAAATCAACAACGTCCCTAGACTTCCACATTGGAATATTCGATAGTTGATCCAATTGCCAATGCCCCCATGAAGGCAATTCCCCTATAGAACCTGCCAACCTTCCATGGATTGATCTCAGAAGACCCAGACGCATTCTTATTTGAATTTGATGTCTTATGCAGAGGGTATGATTACACCTTTGAACCCCAAAAATTAAAATTGTTCCCCTCCACTTTGAAAGGAGCGGATCTATGCTGGTTTATGGGATTAGGGGGCGGAACTATAAACTCATTATATGAGATGAAACAGGCCTTCTTGACAAAATATCAGGATTATTGTAAAGCTAAAGACCTGAAAGATGAAATCTTTCAAATGACTGCAAAAGAAAATGAATCATTAGAAGAATATGTTGAGAGATTTTGGTACAATTTACAAAGATCACCCTATGGTACATTACCAGGTGAAGTACTTAAGGCAACTCTGATTAAGGGTATGAAAGATGAATGGGTAGAAACATTGAATCTAATGGGAAAGGGTGACATTTATCAAGAAACTTATGATAACATCATTCAATTGTGTATCAGGTGCTCACAAGGAAGCACACGGACCAGATCAGGAATGCAGACTTCCCTCACCAAAAGTAGCAATACTACAAGAGGGGGTGTTACGTGAACTAGATTTGGTAATCTCTTAGAAAATTTCAAAACAGATATTCTAAGCACTCTGACTACACAATTGGATGTATTGCAGGCCAAACGAAAAAAAATTGAAGCAGAACAGACTTTGGCCATATTTTGCCACAGATGCAAAATAAAACATGGTCCAGGGGATTTCCCTTTGGATGTGGTTCATGTTTGCGCTATCTACGCCAAGGATCATGACACGGAACAATGCCCATCACTCCCTAGACTGAAAGTTGTCTTTAGAGAAGAAGAATAAGAAACAGAGCCATTATACCTGATGGCTCAGTGTCATCAATGGAAGAACCGACCTCCAAATACACTACAAGACCCTTCCTCTCTCTTTCCTGGACAGTATAATCAGTAGCAAAATTATGGTAACTTATGGCAGGGCTAGCAGTTTACTAATCAGAACTGGCAACCCCACCAATACCCACCTGCAAATCCCACTTGGCCAAATCAGTCCGCTGCAAATCCTGTCTGGCAGAATCAACCAACTACAAACTCTACCTGACCTAACTCACAATATCCCACCTCACCCTGGAAAAATTAAAATAACCCCTACCCTTCACAATGGCCCAATACGACTTCCCAAAACCCAAATTGGAACCAGAATTGGCAGCGCCCCATGGGGATGAACAATCAAACCATGTGGATGGCCCCTCAAACCCAACCCACGTTGCAAGCTCCACTCCAACTACCCCAAAACCCTCAATCACAA
>ML833517.1:32961-49592 GCA_009831015.1 Picea engelmannii
GATCTATTCATATCAAGCTTTCTTTCATCTATTAAAGCCCTAGTTTTCAAGCCAGGATAGAATCTATCAAACATACCTAGATCCATACTCTAGAAACAAAATTTTTCACTTATTTTACTTCTATAGAGCACAAAGGTTCCATATCTAAGACCTTTTAACTATTCTTACCTTTATTAGAGAACAACGTTTACAAATATTACTTCTTTTCTGTAGATCTGACCTCTCTTGTTCAGAAACTTCCACATTTACCTTTCTTAGAGCACAAAGTGTTTAGATCTCGCTTATTTTCTTCCTATATGTCCTTCCTTTCTTTAGCACAAATATTTTCAGATCAAGTGGATTACTGCGCACTAGGGCACAGATCCACACATAGAGTTTCCACAGTTTCAGGACGAATCTTTGCACAAAGCTTCTTCTTCCTCAGTTCCCAGCAATCACAGTTCCAGGTCCTAGCAACAGAACCATTTGTTGGAATAGGGGCAGACCCAGGGTTCAATGCTATAAGAGCGCACCAACAAAGCCCATTCTACCGGCCCTTTTGGCAACACCTCCGAAGCAGATGAAGTCTCAACCGAGGTAGAGGCAGGGGTGGTTGCAGGACTCAAATGTCTGCAACCTTAGTTGGGACACAGATCTGTGATTATTTCTCTTATAGACCACTTAGTATCGGTTATTCATCAATATTTAGTCCTTGTTATAATTCTCATATAGCAGAGAGCATCATCGCAGTCACTTATATCTAAGGTAACTTAGCACTTAGCAACAATAAACAAATTAGATCCAGTAGTTCAACACTAAGTATCTTCATACATATCATATCTACCATTCAGACACATCTTTAAGCACAAAGCATAAAAATATCTGTCTAAATATATCAAATCACTTAGCAAAAGTAGAGATAAACACAACAAGTCAAGGCACAAAGCATAACACACAGATTTACATGGTTCACCCCCACCCTGGGGCTACGTCCACCAACTCTTCTTCTATATTATCATCGACCAATCAGTTACAAGAACAATGTCGTAGGACCCCTTACTTCGCATAGGACAAAATATCTGCGTAGCCCTCTAGATCCTTCTTCCTTGCCTTTAATCACAAAGCCTTCTATATCTTCACATAGGGACTTGCACTAAGCTATGCAAGTCTATACAAAATGCACAAAGTTCTTGATCACATAGATCCCTTCTTGGCACTTAGCCTATATCACATAGATACAATACAATCCCTCTCCCTCTCTAATACATGCCTATATGTCTATTTATACATACAAAATGGGCCTAAGCATGGGCAAACCCATGAGCTAACATCCCTTTCCCATTACATATTCCCAAAACCCAAAAAGGGACCCGAGAGTGGGCCAAGATCCCTTGATCTTTGCTTCGTTTGGTGCTCCATCTTCGACAAGTTGTCGAAGTCCCAAAAATGGTCAAATATGACCAAGTAACTCAAAACTTGGTCAAGGGCGAACACCATCCCATGAAAACATATATACACAAACTGTGACTCAATTTAGGAATGCCTTGATATTCCCAAGACCATGGCGTGAATTTTCAAAATTTAGACAAACTCTAAGTTTTACCCTAAAAATATTGATGCTAACATATGGCTCCAATGGATATGTTATCCTCCCAATGAGGTAGCAAAGAACATTAGACCAAGTTCCTGACCATTGGGATTTGTTTTACTCAAAAGACTCTAAACTGACAAACAAACTCTTTGACAAAACTTTTTTGACACAACTTGACTAAACTTAGCATAAACGTAGGGCCTTCACTTCTTGATTCAATTTTTTTTTTATTATTGACTTCAAATGCTTCATCTAAAAAATAAAATGGTTATTTACAATGAAATGGAAAGACTGAAATTTAAAAAAAAAAGATAGTGTTTGAGAAACCTGCCATTCACAGGTCCTCCACCAATGAGATATCCATTGAGCTCCTACAGTAATCAAGCATTCTTCCCATGGTATGAAACAATCCTAAATGGTCCCAACCAAAGGTGGTCAAACTTTCCATGCTTGCCTTTGTCTTCATTCCTTGCATCCCACTTTAGCACCAAATCACCTACCTTGAAATCATCATCCTTAGTATGTCTGTCAAAGGCTATTTTAATTTTGTCTTGGTGTAGTTGTGAGTTTTTGAAGAATTTTTCTCTCATTTTCTTCACATGGATTAGTTGGCTTATCCTCCTTTGAGCATCATTTGGTTCAACTTCCTATTCTTGCAATAGTCTTATCACTGGCAGTCCTAATGAAGTAGGAAAAAATGACTATGTGCCATATGAAATATGAAAGGGTGATGTAGAAATATAACTCTTGGTGGTGATCCTACTAGCCTAGAGTGCATAGATAAGCTTCTTGTGCCAAGATTTATTTTTTTCCTACAAAAGTGTCTTGATAATTCTGGTCAAGATTTAGTTGGATGACTCATCCAATCCATTACCTTGTGGGTAATAACCTATGGAATGACCAAGAGTTATATTATAGTCACTGCAAAATTGTTAAGCCCTAATATTGGCTCATTACCCCTTAATTGGGTCATATTATAATAGTAATGTTATTTTATTTATGTCAGCTTTAGTCCATTAGTTGTAATTATACCTCCTAGTCTCCTATATATACCAAGGAGACATTTTCATTTTGAATCATGTTCTACTTGAACATTTAAGTGCGGTAAAAGGAGGTTGTCCCCTCGAAGAGGCTTATTATTTGAAATTATCTCTTTTTCAAGGTGTTGAGTACTTTTTCTAAGGTTTTTCTATGATATATTGATATTTGGTTCTTAACATATGGTATCAAAGCTCAAGGTCTTGGGATTTCGCTGCTACATCTGACACACCTTGGAATTTTTTCTATAACTTGTTTTCTAGAACGTTTCAGAAGGAACGGCTTGGAAGATATTTACTATATGGATCAATGTACGTTGGTTCAAAATTCATCTCCTGAGGCCTTACACTTTCAGAGATACAGCTTGTACAAGATAGGGTTTTGGAATCATCCTGAACTGAGTCATTGAGGCATTTTCACTACAAATTTTTTTATGTAACGTTTCAGACCTTGAACTCTGGAGGATATTTACAAAAATTAGTAAGGTATCTGTGGTAACAATTTCAGCTTCTAGGTCATCATAAATTTTTAGATACACCCTATGTAAGATAGGGTATCTGACTAGTCCTATTTGAGGTTGAGTGGCGACTGTTGGGAAGATTTCTTGTTGAGGAATGGCTTTGCCAATACTGAAATTGGTCAAGTTGAAAAAAACATGGTCACAGAAACCCTTGTCGGGCCTGTCATGCCCCCTCCTACACTTGTACCCTCTGTTGAACCCTCGACCTACCTGAATGATAACCTACCCAACACCCTGCCTGACTCATGCCTAAAAGACAGTGCTAAGCCTGTCAAGAGGTCTGCAAAGAAAAAGGGTAAGGGTAATAATGATGTCAATTGCAAGGGTAAGAAGGCTATGCACTGGGTATCAAGGTGTGCTCGCAATAAACCTAAACAAAACACAGATCATAAACCAATTTTATTGAGTGAAGATTCGGATTCTGAAATCGAGCGGTTTCTAACCGAGGAGTATTCATACTCACAAGGCCTCTGTTCAGTCAAGCCCTATGACTACATGTCGAACCTCCTGTCATGCCTTAGAGATGATCCCAACTTCCCCGAGATCAATTTTGACAGTGGAACTGCTGATAATTTAAGATATTCCTCACCTGTGATTACACGGCCTGATCAACCACAGTGCGATGAATGCAAGTCGTGGCTCGAACGATATTATACAGATGTCCCTCTGCTCCAATCCTGAATCAAGTCATTGGAGGACTGATTAAATGTGTTAACCAAATAAAATGACAGACTGCAAGCTAATGATAAAAGGCAGAAGACCATAGGCTTTGTCGTTTTCGAAAATGTAGCGGTGACCAATGCCATTGTTAATTCAAAAATAGCCTGATCGAATCGTATCCCTGAAACTGAGGTATGGTATTTCAAAAGTGATTTTGAAATGATTTTGTTTTCTTTGAATTAGCATAAAGGATTTGTTTGTTGAAGTGCATCTATTTTAGTTATGATTGAATTGATACAATACGATTCTGTTTGTAAATAATAACTAGCTACAAAATCGTGAGATTCTGTAGCTAGTCATAAAATTTGATTTTTGTTGATTTTACAACTAAACACAATCTGAAATCATGTATTTTTGTGCATCTATAGGTACACGCGAATTTCAAAGGGAATTAGATCGATAGTGGCATCTTTGAACATGCTTTTTTCTTACACAGTTTTGGATTAGGTTGTTAGTCTTAGATAGAAATAGGAATTTGGGAGATTGTTCCCATATTTTTTGCAAACAGTTTTGATAATTTCCACAATGAATGTTTTCATCATGTGGCCTTTATATATCTATTATTTTTGTAAACAAACCATCGCTGCTTGGAGGCAGAGACTATGGATTGATGATTCAGACTGGAATGAAAGTGGATGTTTGTACGGCTTTAGCTTTCAATATATCAGACTTTTATTTCAAGTTTTGTTCATTTCAATTTGTAATCAAATTATTGACTACTTTAGATATCAAAATTTGTTACAGGTTGATGTGATGCGATTTAAATTGTGTCCATATTTGATGTCTTTCATTTTACATTACAACGATTATCCTGTTTTAATTTAATGAACAGAAGGTTAATCTTCTTTGTTAAATGAGCAGTTATGTACAAATATTTGCAGTGGGATATATCTTAATGTGATTATTTGTAAACTATAAAATTGATGTTGCTGCATCCTTTACCTGTTTTGTTGTTAGCATTCAAGAGCGTTGTTGCTTCGTGTTTATGCGAAGTATTGGAAAATCTAGTGTGGGTTGGCCTCATCGAACAGTGAACGCAAATGCCTATGTACAGGACAAGTAGGAGGCGATAATTTCAGGTCAGTTTGTTATTTTATTTTAATAGTTTAATTAATATAAGGATTCACTGTAGTTTAGATACACAGTACAGATTACTATTCTTATTTCTTTGTTAGATAACTCTCATTTAACTTCCTGTTTATAAAAGTCAGAAAAAATAAAAAAATATTGAACAATAGCTTTGTTGTCAATTCATACATGATTTTTGCAGGTTTTCAATTAAAAATTTGTAATTTGTGAATACTGTACATATAATAGAAATATGAATATATCTAGGAATTTTATATTTAATAAGTAGAATTATTATTCTATTAATTAGCAAACTGTGAATATATATTAGACCTGTATATAATTTGTCGCATATCTTTTTCACTTAGATTAGTTTCTTTAGCTTAGTTTTTCTTTCACTTTCCTAGGACTTAGATCGGCTAATGGAGCCACTAAACCCGTCATAGTGGATCAATCCAAACGGCTTGGGTTATTTAGACAACCCCGGACTGGATTCACTCCTCCAGTTGATGAGCGGTCAATTTTTCCCATCAACAAATGGTGCTAGAAGGAGGGCCTGAAAATTTTTAATGGCACAAGGCGGTCGTAAGACTCCTCCACCACCCAAGTGCTCACCTATAGTAACAAGAAGTCATTCAAATGACAACATCTTCCCTCAAACAACAATCACATCAAACGACAATCTACGGATCACAGTTGAACCAGTAACCCCAAATCCTACAGGTGGTGACGTACAAGAGATTGTCTACCAATCTCTCGTAAGAACACATAGTGCCTTCGCCCATTTAAGGCAACCAAATAGACCTTTGGACCAACCATTAGATTTCTCTGATATCAGAAAACAACTTGGAGGCATTAATCTCACTTTACACCCCACAGATCCAATCCTCACTCCTGTAGCAGGAGGATCTGGTATACCATCCTCACCACCTCCATCATCCCCTTCTTCTTCTAGAGAAGAATCCTATGACAAAGGCAGTTCCTCTTCCCAGCCTTCCACACCATCCAAACCAATGGCCAACCAGAACAATCCTGCCAGACCCTGGCTCAACCAAGATGCAACATCCATACCTGGGCCTCAACATCCCTTACCCAAACATCCAGAGAAGTGGCTCCCCAAGTTTGACCCGGACTCTAAACAGATCACCGAAGATCACATCAAAATTTTTATGTTAGCCATTAGACTCCATAATTTCTAGCATGAAGATGTGGTCTATAGATTATTCCCCTACACTTTCGAGGGCAATGCCTCTACCTGGTACTTTTCCCAGCAACCCCATACCATCGTGTCATGGAAGAAGTTTGAATCCTGCTTTCTTGAGAAGCTTGGAGATGATAAGTCCCCAAAAGTTCTAGTCATGGAGCTTTCTAGTTTAAGAATGAACCCCAAAGAGAAAATCAAAGACTTTAACCAAAGATTCTTAATACTAAAGAACCGAATCCCTACGGATTTGATGCCTACTAAGAATCTTATCATAGCATATTATACGAAAGCCTTACATCAAAGTATTGTTATTTGGGTAAAGAGATCCAAGAAAGCCACGTTGTTAGAGGCCTTCGAAGAGGCCAGTCAGATTGAGAAAGACATCCTCATCTTGAAATACAATACTAGCAATGAAATAGAGACTAGTTCATCTTCCAAAAAGAAAATCAAAATCCTCCCTAGACCTGCCCAAAATAAAACACAACCTGAAAGCTCAGATTTAGAAAACTTAACAAAAGTCGTTCAAAAAATGTCAAATCAAGTTATAGATTTGAAAAGGACGGTCGAAGAAGCTTCTTCAAGCAAAGGGCCTTACAAAGCCCCGTTTAGAAAGCCTTTTCCCACCAACCGACCTAATTTGAATACCGAAGGCTTAAATCTAGAAAGCCTGCAATTCACTATTCAAACGATTCTAGAAGACTAGGATAACTTGATGCCTCCTCAGATTCCTGAGGAAGTAGCTGAACAAGAGACAGTTGAAGAAGATGAATTTTCTCCGAACATCTTTGGACACTTCTCGGATAGCATTTTTCAAGCTAATTTCGAGACAGTACATCCCTACAATACTAGGAGTAAGACAACAAACAAACCTTCTTCTAAAAACACCACGGCTTCACCCCCAAAACAGTCTAAATCAGCTAAGATTAAACAGAGTCATGTAAACCCAAACTTAGATTATGATTTAGTTGAAGATCTAAAAAATTTAAGGGCTAACATTTATGTTTATGAATTATTAAAATTTTTGTTTCTGCTACAAAAAATGTTACAGAATATCGCAGAGAATAGCAAAACCAGTAATCCAAGCAGTAACAAAGTTTTTCAGAATAACCCAAAAGTTACTCAGAAGGCCTTTGCTAAGAACAATTCTGATCCTCACGAGAATAGAGACCTTCCTGTAAATAATGTAATAAATGTAGATAAATTAGCTTTAGTGGCTACGAGTAAAAGGCCACAAGCGTCCACCATTAGTACTCGCATAAATGTACCTCCATTTTTGTTAACTTTTGAAATCTTTAATAGGAACGTGCACAATTGTATGGTAGACTCAGGAGCGTCATCCAATGTAATGCCATGGTCTGTGTGTCAGAAGATTAATGCTGAAGTTGAACCATCCACCTTAAATATCATCCAACTTGATTGAACTAGTGTTAAGGTTATAGGAAAATTAAGGAATGTGCTTATAAGATTATCGTCTAACCCCAAAGTTTATCAAGTGATTGATATTATTGTTGTGGATATTCCAGAAGTTTATGGTTTGTTTTTAAGCAGAGACTATTCAGAGCAGCTACACGGCTATTTCGCGACAGATTGGTCTCAATTGTGGCTACCCGAGAACAGAAATCCCAACAAAATCAAGGTAAATCGTGAATGTTACCTAAAGTTCACAGTGACAGATTTAAATGATCCCAATGAACCATTTACACCTTCTGTCGATTCACTTGAAATACAAGGGATGGATACCTTTTTTGGCAATTTCATGGCCGAGACTTCCACTATCACTAACCCGGAACAACAGTCTGATATTGTGGCATATATATAGCCAACAGTTTCTACCCAATGGTCTCATGCACCCGAAAAAAATCAAATATGGTCTCTTTACTTTGACGGGTCAAAGTCCAAGGAAGGAGCTGGTGCGAGCTGCGTTATTATTGATCCAGCAGGTAACAAAACCCTAATTGCATGCAGTTTAGAGTTTGAATGTACAAACAACACAACATAGTATGAGGCTTTATTGCAAGGCCTCAGGAAAGCATTACATATGAACATTCAAAATTTGACTGTCTTTGGAGATTCGTAAATTGTGGTTAGACAGGTAAGAGATTCTATCCACTGTTTATCTCTGCATCTTAAAAGCTACCAATCTGAGGTATGGAATTTGATGAATAAGTTTTTTTCTTTTAACATAAATTCTATTCCTAGATTGAATAATTCAAAAGTCGATTTATTAGCTAACGTAGCTTCGAAACTCTTTCCTGCAGAAGGCTTGTCCCCGAATGCATTCTCCATTCAACTGTTGTTCAGGCCATCCATTCCCGACAACATCACGAATTGGAGAGTCTTCGATGACGATCAACAAATTATTAGTTTCCTGCACATTGAAGAACTTTCCAAGGCACAATGATCAATGAATGCACTCATGACGAGAATCTTTTTGATTTCACGGTAATACCAGATCCGAGATCTCCTGAATCTTCATTGGACATGGTAAATTCTATCCCTAAATCCATAGTTAGATTAGAAAAATTTTATGATCTTCAAGACAAGTTCAAAAAATCGGTCAATTGTAAAACAAATAGTTCCTCTTTATCGTATGAAAAAGTAAACTTGGGAACTAATGATAATCCACAATGCATTAATTTAGGGGTGGGGTGTTCTGAACAAGAGAAAGCCGCATTTATTAAATTGTTTAAGGAATTCAAAGATGTTTTTTCATGGACATATGACGACCTAAATAACTTTGATCCTAACATCATACAACACATCATTCCTATGAAACTCCAAACCTTGTCGTTTCAACAAAAGTTACGAAAAATCCACCCTAAGCTCGAATCGACCGTCAAAAAAGAATTAAATAAACTCCTGAATGCTAAGATAATTTTCCCAGTTAGGCACATGAAATGGGTCTCTAATCTGGTCCCTATCCGGAAGAAGAGTCGTGAAATTCGACTATGCGTTGATTTTTGAAACCTTAATCGAGCGTCTGATAAAGACAACTACCCTATCCCACCCATGGAATAGATCCTTCAACAAGTATTTAGTTCTGAAAGATTTTCCTTATTGGATGGTTTTTTAGGGTACAACCAAGTCCTGATGTCTCCTCCAGACCAACTTAAAACTACCTTCCGCACTCCATGGGGCACCTACGCTTATAGGGAAATTCCCTTTGGACTCATTAATGTTGGTGCCACTTTTCAGAGAGCGATGGACATCGCTTTTCGAGGCTTAATCAATCAATCTGTCATAGTTTACCTAGATGATGTTACTGTATTCTTGAAAAACAAAATTGACCATCTAGCTCATTTGAGAGCTGTTGTACAGCGATGTCATAAGTACGACATTTCCTTGAATCCTAAAAAATCTATTTTCGCAGTAGAACAAGGTAAGCTCTTAGGATTTATTGTATCAAGAAAAGGGATGATTATCGACCCTAAAAGGACTCAAGTCATATAAAAACTCCCCCCTCCCTCATCCAAAAAGTCTATGCAGTCTTTCTTAGGCCAGATAAACTTTGTCAGAAGATTCGTCCCCAGTTTATCAGAAATGGTGAGACCTTTACAGAACTTAATAAAAAAGGATGCACAATATCATTGGGGACCCTTAGAAAACCAAGATTTTATTTCAATAAAAAAGGCCATAATAGATGCTCCTTCTCTCATGAGCCCCGACTTTTCGCAAGACTTCAAGCTCTACACATTTGCTTCTGACCTCTCCTACGCTGCTGTCCTAACTCAAAAGAACGCTGAAAGCAATGAAGTCCCAATTGCCTCTATGAGCTCTTCTTTCAAAAGTGCAGAACTTAATTACCCAGCGGTATATCAGCAAGCCTATGCTGTTTTTAAAGCAGTAAAGAACTTCCTATCTTATCTTTTGAAATCTAGGACGAAAATTATTGTCCCTTACCCGACCATCAGAAATCTGTTAGTGCGGAAAGAACTAGGCGAAAAGAGGGCGAACTGGGTCACCTCCTTACAAGAGTATGACATAGAAATCACCCCAGCACAAATAGTTAGAGGCCAAGGGATATGCAAGTTAGTCGCTAACTCAGTGGCAGGACAGGAAGAAGAAAACGATGTGTCAAACCCATGACAACACAACCAAAATTCAATCTGTTGTGCACAAAACTCTGTCAATCCATGGTATGACGATATAAAATTCTGTCTTGAACATGGTTCAGCCCCCCATAACCTGGATCCCACTAAAAGAAGAGCGTTAAGATTAAAATATGCCTCCTTTCAGTTGATTAATGGTATTCTATTTCATCAAAATTTTGATGGAGTACTAATGCATTGTCTTGAGAAAGATGAAGCAGAAAAGGTCTTATTAGAATTGCATGCAGGAGAGGCTAGTAGGAATTTTGGTGGGGATACTACTGCCCATAAAGTATTAAGAGAAGGGTATTATTGGCCTACACTTTTTAGAGATGCTCATGCCTTGTGTTGCAAGTGTGTTATTTGTCAAAAAGCAT
Source organism: Picea engelmannii (assembly GCA_009831015.1). Classification (NCBI taxonomy): domain Eukaryota; kingdom Viridiplantae; phylum Streptophyta; class Pinopsida; order Pinales; family Pinaceae; genus Picea; species Picea engelmannii. The sequence continues at coordinate 43,547 of ML833517.1, forward strand.
CCGGGGGGATACAGAAACCAACCTTCCCTTTGCAACCTGTTTCAGTAGACTCCCCTTTTCAGTAGTGGGGTCTTGATATTATAGGTCCAATTAATCCGCCATCCTCACAACAACATAAGTTTATCATAACAGCCACAGATTACTTCACCGGGTGGTTTGAAGCTGCCCCATTAAAAGATGTAAATACCAGTCAGGTAATTTCCTTTTTAAATTCAAATATTATTACTCGTTTTGGTATCCCTGACTGTTTAGTATTCGATAACGCTTCTTATTTTTCATCTCTTGAGATGAGTGAGTCCGCTCTAGAAAAAGGAATTAAATTAAAATATTCTGCCAGCTATTACCCTCAAGGCAATGGATTGGCAGAATCAACTAATAAGAATCTCATTAAAATCATCAAGAGAATGGTATCTGAAAATCACAAAAATTGGCATAATGCACTGTTAAACGCAATCTGGGCTGATAGAGTAACTCTGAAAACTGTTGTGGGTAACTCTCCCTTCTTTCTCATCTATAGCAGAGAAGTGATTCTGCCACCACATATTCTTCTTCCCTCACTGCAGCTATCACAGAAAATACAGGAAGAGAACTGCCCCGCTTTGGGGAATCAAATTAACGCTTTAATAAAACTAGAAGAGGTAAGGGCTCAAGCAAAACGGAAGTTAGATTAGCATCAACTTGTGGTTAAAAGCTAGTTTGATTCCAGCTTTTCCTCTGACAGGAACTTTGAAGTAGGTGACCTTGTCCTAAAATGGGACAAACCACATGAGAGAAAGGGAGAGCATACGAAGTTTCAGAACTTATGACTAGGACCGTTTTTAATTGCTGAGAAACTGGGTCCCAGCTCTTTCAGATTACAAAGTCTAGAGGGACAACCAGACACCTATCTGGTGAATGGAAAAGCTCTAAAAAGGTATTTCTCTTGATGACAACCCTGTGTACACTGTTTAAATATTTTTCCTTTGTTTGTTTTTCATTTTCTTTTGCTGTTGTGGTTTTGATTTCTCCCTTACGCTTATCAGTTTTTACTTTTGAAATACACATCCTGCATTATGAACTGTTCAGACAAAGAAAACAAAAAAAAAATTCCTCTGAAATGACTGTTGAATTTTTTTCTAAACATCAATTATGATATGCTTTTGAAATTTATAGTCATGTTAAAGAAAGCCTGTTGTTTGAAAGGAGTTTATTGATTCCAATCTATAATTGAAGCCTGTCACGATCATCCATTTTCTTCTTGCGTTGTCCCTGTTCCTTAAGCGAATAACTCCGAAGATGTATCCCTACCTACGAAGGTCGGTTTATTAACAAAGTATTTCTAGATATTAATGAAGGGCAGTTTAAAAAAAATCCTTCTCAAGGTCTATAATTTATTAAAATATGTCTAAAATATCATAATTTTCAGCGTCACCCCGCTCAATTATATATCTTTAAAAACCAAATAAATCATTAAAAGAGCTATGGAAAGTGCTTGTAAACCCACTGAGATACTGAAAAGGTCTGCTGGCAGCGGGTAAATGCATGCATGACGCCAAGATAACTTCTCCAGGGTACTGAACAGGCCCACTGCAGTGAAGCAATGTCGAGCATTGAAAATTTGAAAATATGGAATCTCTTGACCTTAAAATGTCCTTTATTCTGATATAGAACTTCCTGGCAGGACACAGATATCATAGTGGGTTAAATGGAAACCTTGTTGAGGCTATGGATGTCTGTTGGCAGTAGTGGCTCTGTCAATAGTATTGGAGATCTTATCCTTAATATCATGACTCGCTTTTATTAATACTGTTATCAGTTTTCATCTTTTAAAATAACCAGCTGGACTTTTTATGATTGATGACGATGTTTAAACAATTTTCTGGTTGTTTTTGAGTTAGGATTATTCTCATTATCTTAATCTAGACTTGTTCGTTTGGCAGAGATAACTTCTTCTACCAGTATGTCACCATTGTTGGCAGCCATTTTCATTTCTATATTTTCCTTACAAGCTGCCTACACAAGGGTTTTGAACCCTCATTACTCGTCGCAATTTTTTAAAATAAAATGACACTATTATCATTCACTTTCACATACCTGCTTTTCATTTTCATTTTCACGACTGCAAGCATGAAAAACTACAGTTTGGATTCATGTTGATGGCATTAGAATGATCTTTTCGATTGTTATGAACCTATTTTTTTATGTGGTCATAACTCTTTTTACCTCCAACTCACCACTGCTCACACATTTACCAAAACACCAACTCACCACTCACTTTGCATTTGACTTTTGTTAATATGGTTTCGATTTATAAGTTCATTGATGCAATGGTTATATGATATTTTGGTGTCTTTAATCAAATCCTTGGTGCAATGTTCGACATATTGGTTTCTTTTAAATCATACAAATGTCATTGTTTATTTAAACATTTGGATCGAGTTTTGGTTATGTATTTGATGGTTTTCAATGATTATGTGATAATCCATTTGACATTTGGTTTACAATGCTTTTGATATACACTATTGTTATTTGAATGAAACTTTTTACCAAGGCGTCGTCAATTGTACATGCCAACATGATATTGTTACATGGTTTCAATTTACTCCACCACCCTTGCACGCATAAGCATTAACGCTCTGTCATGCATTGCAGGTTTCCTTTGTTTGATTTGGGAAAACCTACGGGAAAATGATTCTGTGTCTACCCTGTCAAACCCTCTCACCGATTACCCTGTTGACTGTGTGCTATCTTCTATGGCTCCTGTAGTGCGAATTGAACCCAACAACATTCAATCTTTGTTGTTATTTGATAACGCCCGAGAGGACCTAGAGAGGAATGGTTGGAGGGTTTTTATCAAGAATTTTGAGGGTTTCAACCTCGCAGTCGCTCAACAATTTGCACTTACATTCGATGGATGCAGGGCCAAAGTTGGGGACATCCAAATCGAATTAAACGAGGATTTCCTCAGCTCACCCACTGGTCTGCTAGCCAAAGGGAAGAAATGGTTTAAAAACTTGAAGGTGGATGAAGTACCATGGCCGCTCCTGTTTACCTCTAGAAAAATCAAAAGTTGTGACAAAGGTATGCCAGTTACCACTCTTAAGTCTAGGTGGCATAATTTGTTGGCCATTATCAAGCAATTCATTACATGCTAGGGTAGATATGGTTTAGTTTTCCTATACCACCTACGGCTGCTCATGAGTTTCATAGATTTTCCTTTAAATATGCCACATTTCCTCCTTCGTAGTTTGTATAAAATGGCTAAACATTTCAAGAGGAGGCCGACTCTAGCCTCTTCCACCACTGTTTAATTAAAATTGTTATAGTCCTTCATTTGAGGTTGAGTGGTGACTATTGGGAAGCTTTCTTGTTGAGGAATGGCTTTGCCAGTCCTGAAATTTGTCAAGTTGAAAAAACCGTGGTCACATAAACCCTTGTCGGGCCTGTCATGCCCCCTCCTACACTCTTACCATCTGTTGAACCCTCGACCTACCCAAACGATAACCTACCCAACACCCTGCCTGACTCATGCCTAAAAGACAATGCTAAGCCTATCAAGAGGTCTGCAAAGAAAAAGGGTAAGGGTAATAATGATGTCAATTGCAAGGGTAAGAAGGTTGAGCGTTGGGTATCAAGGTGTGCTCGCAATAAACCTAAACAAAACATAGAACATAAACCAATTTTATTGAGTGAAGATTCGGATTTTGAAATAGAGCAGTTTCTAACCAAGGAGTATCCATACTCACACAGCCTCTGTTCAGTCAAGCCCTATGACTACGTGTCAAACCTCCCGCCATGCCTTAGAGATGACCCCAACTTCCCCGGGATCAAGCTCGACAGTGGAACTGCTGGTAATTTAAGAGATTCCTCACCTGTGATTACACGGACTGATCAACCACAGTGCGATGAATGCAAGTCGTGGCTCGATCGATATTATATAGATGTCCCTCTGCTCCAATCTTGAATCAAGTCCTTGGAGGACCGAGTAAATGTGTTAACCAAAGAAAATGACAGATTGCAAGCTAATGATAAAAGGCAGAAGACCATAGGCTCTGCCATTTTCAAAAAAGTAGAGGCGGCCACTGCCATTGTTAATTCAAAAATAGCCCGATCGAATTGTATCCCTGAAATTGATGTATGGTGTTTCAAAAGTGATTTTGAAATGATTTTGTTTTCTTTGAATTAGCATAAAGGATTTGTTTTCTCAAGTGCATCTATTTCAGTTATGATTGAATTGATACAATACAATTCTATTTGTAAATAATAACTAGCTACAGAATCGTGAGATTCTCTAGCTAGTCATAAAATTTGATTTTTGTTGATTTTACAACTAAACACAATCTGAAATCATGTATTTTTGTGCGTCTACAGGTACACACAAATTTCAAAGGGAATTGGATCGATAGTGGAATCTTTGAACATGATTTTTTCTTACATAGTTTTGGATTAGGTTGTTAGTCTTAGATAGAAATAGGATTTTGGGAGATTGTTCCCATATTTTTTGCAAACAGTTTTAATAATTTCCACAAGGAATGTTTTCATCATGTGGCCTTTATATATCTATTATTTTTGTAAACAAACCATTGCTCCTTGGAGGCAGAGACTATGGATTGATGATTCTGACTGGAATGAAAGTGGATGTTTGTACGGCTTTAGCTTTCAATATATCATACTTGTGTTTCAAGTTTGTTCATTTCAATTTGAAATCAAATTATTGACTACTTTAGATATCAAAATTTGTTACAGGTTTATGTGATGCGATTTAAATTGTGTCCATATTTGATGTCTCTCATTTTACATTACAACAATTATCTTGTTTTAATTTAATGAACATAAGGTTAATCTTCTTTGTTAAATGAGCAGTTATGTACAAATCTTTGCAGTGGGATTTATCTTAATGTGATTATTTGTAAACTATAAAATTGTTGTTGTTGCATCCTTTACATGTTCTGTTGTTAGCATTCAATAACATTGTTGCTTCGTGTTTATGTGAAGTATTGGAAAATCTAGTGTGGGTTGGCCTCATCGAACAGTGAACACAGATGCCTATGTACAAGACTAGTAGGAGGCGATAATTTCAGGTTAGTTTGTTATTTTATTTTAATAGTTTAATTAATATAAGGATTCACTGTAGTTTAGATACACAGTACATATTACTATTCTTATTGCTTTGTTAGATAGCTTTCATTTCACTTCCTAATTATAAAAGTCATAAAAAATCAAAAAATATTGAACAATAGCTTTGTTGTCAATTCATACATGATTTTTGTATGTTTTCAATTAAAATTTTGCAATTTGTGAATACTGTACATATAATAGAAATATGAATATATCTAGGCATTGTATATTTAATAAGTAGAATTATTATTTTGTTAATTAGCAAATTGTGAATATATATTAGACCTTTATATAATTTTCCACAACTGTTTTTCACTTAGATTAGTTTCTTTAGCTTAGTTTTTATTTCACTTTCCTAGGAATTAGATCGGCTAATGGCACCGCTAAACCCGTCGGAGTGGATCAATCCAAACATCTTGGGTTATTTAGTCAACCCCGGACCGGATTCACTCCTCCAGTTGACGAGCGGTCAATTTCGCCCGTCAACAGTGTTCCAGGTAAAACAATCATAACTTCTTCCTAGAGTATCCAAATTGAGTGGGATTGGTTTCATTATATCGTGGAAATTCTGTAGTATTTTTGGTGTGAGTTTCATAATTTCATATCAATTATTTTGTGCGAGGCATTCTATACAAGTGAGATCTCCTGGAAAGGAAAACAATCGGCAAGTTGTTGAGAAGTGACCATAAATTCCACTTGGCACATCCAATTTTGATCAGAACTGTGGCATTGCAGAGAAGAAATATTAGAGAACTACACAAAATAAAGTTTCATACCAAGAAGGGCCAAAACTTGGGAGATACAACAGAAGAAATATTGTCTAGCAGAACCACCTCAAAATCAAGGTTCAAAAGTGATACTTGGCAAACATGCCACCAAAAAAGGGAACTTCTACACCAAATAAGCCTCCAGAAAATCCTACTTGGACTCTTGATGAAGGTGAAGAAAT